>JAGTTL010000523.1:0-39222 GCA_036851935.1 Coregonus suidteri | reverse complement strand
CCTGGTTCGTTTTCATACTCTTCATTGCAGATGTACAGTATTTGTTTGATAAAGATAAAGGTTTATGTGTCAAGAGCAAAATAACATGTTTCACAGAAAGGATTGACTCTTTCTTTGGTTTTCACAGCATAAGAGTTTTGATGGAGACCAACACACAACGCTGACCTCAGATGATGTTAGGTAACACAGAATAAACTGACCCAAACAATATTATTTAATTTAAGTCTACATTTAAGAGGATACATTTAGTAAGATATTAATTTGTTGTCCCTTAACTACTGGGATTAATAATACACATTTGTGTTTTTAATGTTATTGTCAATAAAGTCAGTTTTTCTCTGTCATTATTCCTTCACCAGTGCTGCCCCTCCTGGTGACATCCAGGTCCTGTTGCTGACGTCAGACTCTGTGTCTCTGAGCTGGAGTTCTCCTCAGGGGGTTAAAGGACCACACAAGTTCAAAGTGACCTGGGAATGTGACAGGGAAACAAGCTCATCAAGAGTGAAAGATGTGTATCATCTTAAAATAAGTAGTCTCAAAGCTGGTGAAAAGTACCAGTTCAGTGTGGCCACAGAGAGAGAAGATGGAAGCCAAAGCAGATGGGTCTCTGCATCTGTATTCACAGGTAAAGAGTTTGGTTTAGTCATGTTTTACTGACATATTTTGTTGTGTTTTAAGAGAGATATTGTTACGGGTCTTCATAAAATAAATATAGATTTTTGTTCCAGTGGTCCCACCCAGAGACTTAAAGGTTGACAATTTGAAAGATACCTCCTTCACTCTCCACTGATCCAATGCTGAAGGATTGGAGAATGTCCCACAGCGCTTCCTCATATCCTACCGTAGCCCAGGAACAGACCTCCTACCGTAGCCCAGGAACAGCCCAGAGACTGCCACACAACATTCTCAAACCTGCAGCCTGGTACTCATTACACCATCAGCAGTGGCGGCTCCTGAAAAAATTCTCAGGAGGGGCAATTTTTCTGATGATTTAGGTGACCTACACACATTTTAAAAAGATATGTCCAGCAACAACATGAAGACAGGGGCAGCATATAAGTCAATACCAGAAGCATTTATTGACTGATCTGGGGAGATGGATTCCAGTTTCTGTGACAGATTATAAATAATCTCTGATGCCTTTGTTATATTAGCTTTTGGTTGAATGTACTGTCGTAGTAAATATATAATGTTATAGCTTGGTCTGACTAAAATCTTGTGCATGACCCATTTTGTGTTGGGCGTTTGTTTTCAATCAATGCTGTTCCTATCCTATAACAATGGACAAAAGAGTCCTATCTTGTCAGCCTTGTCAGCAGGTGGCCAAGGACAACACCCACGCCATAGGTCTCTCAGTTCTTCCAACTCATGAGTTCTTGCTCTGAGGACACACACACACACACACACACACACACACACACACACATCATCACTGATAACACACACACACACATCATCACTGTTAAACACACACACACACACAAAAATCCCCTCTCTTTAGGCTGAACATTTGAAGACAGAGAACCCAACTCAGAGCCAATGCAACAGTGGAGGGGACCTCGCCCAACTCATCAGGACCAATCAGAAGATCAGAACTACTAGATTCAACCTACATCATTTATTGTATAAAATGTCTGCACACAATGTTTTCGGGGCTCTCTTCAGATAGCTCCCTAAGAGTTTGACGAACGAGTCCGTGCACGCGATTCCAGATATCTTTACCTCTGAATAAACTGCCTTTATTATACCATATCCACCCTGTCCAAAGTCTCTACTTGGTCTCAGTTCTCCAGTAAACTTGTGATTATCAACAGTACACAACGGTAACAAACAATTGGGGGAACTCACGGGGCAGATAGTAAGGTCGCAGTGACACAGAAAGCAGTTCAATGTCGGGGGTACAGAGTCGCTCTCTTACCAGGATCGATTTTCCCTGTGACTGTCAGACCGGCCGGCTCCACTTCTCTGTCCGGGACTCTGTCATCCAGCCAAGTCTCCCAGCTGTATTGGATTCCGCTGCCAGCAGCGTTTTCATTATTTAGTCCGTTCGTAGCGGGTATGTACACGATCAACAAGATCAGTCCAAAACCCACCACTGGAAATCCATGGTTGGCAGAATGTTTGTAAACTAAGTGTACAAATTAAAAACATAAAATAACGCCACACTGCAGGTCGCAACAGAGACGCTGCTAGCCGCTATTTTCTTAGTTACGTTCATGGTTACGTCACGTATGACGAAAGCGCGTAAGTGCAAGCCCACAGAAGCCCATAGAGATTGTATTGAAAGCTTTGAAATTTGAAAAAAATAGATTTTACATGACAGGCTATGAGAGACTTCTGGGCGATTTTCAACCTGACTGAAATCGCCCCAAAAAACGGGCGGGGCCATTTGAAGCACGACTTTAGCCTGATTTGACATTTAGTGGCAGTCAGATCAGATTAGAACACTGATAACTACTGTTGCCGTGATATAATTGATTAGAAAAAAAATCCCTTCCTTTTCCCGTTTGGCAGTGCGTCGCCCATATCGCCCTATTGAACAGGCCGTCCCTGACCATCAGTGTCTTAACTGTGCTGACCAATGGGGAACAGAGTGAGCCTGTCTCTACAACCATCTGTACTAGTAAGAGATCTCTCTCATCTTATTACAGTTCATCATCTCTTTACCAGTAACCAGAACAGACATTTTGTTACATTACAAATCAACTACTGTTGTGACTTCTGTTTGACTTCTGTTTTTAACTTATTTCTTCCCACATCAAAAGCAATGTAGACATGTTTATCCCTGGCTTTATTCTACTTTTCCTCCTGTAATATATTTCTTAATCTATTTTCCCTTAGTACTTCCTGCTCCAGACCAGCTGACTGTTGACTCAGTGGAGACCACATCAGCTACTGTTAGTTGGAGCCAGCCACCAGGATTAGACCAAACCCAACATCATTACCAGATCTCCTACCACTGTCCAGGGACAGAACCACACATCACTACCACATCTTCACACAGAATCACTCTCTCTGACCTGCAAGGTGGTACTCAGTACTCTGTCACTGTCTGCACTGTGCTGGAAAATGGAAAGCAAAGTCAACTGGTGTCAACAACCCTCACCACAGGTAAGGAAGTATCGTACTATGACTGGTGTGAACAACCCTCATTACAAGTCAGGAAGTACCCTACTATAACGGGTGTCAAGTATTAAAATTGTAGGCCTCCTTGTTTCATGAATCCACTGATTCATAAAGTCATCATTAATTTGCACCAAGTTTATATTCTACCGACCATAAATGTTAGTTGTTGCAGCCAAGAAGCAGTGTGAAACTGAAAAAGCAGCTTATTGTATAGGTTAGTATGCTGGCACAAGCAAGGGAACCTCTGCTAAAATTAGGGTGATGTTTCCATTTAATACCTTTCCCACCTCAATATAAAAGAGAGAATGGGACAGCACTAATATCAAATGCAATAGAACTCTGAGGACTCAAGGATACTACAGTTCTTACATGGGTGATGTCATCCATTGACTTTGTGGATGGAAAATGATTTTACAGAAACATGCAGTTTGTCAATGTGCTAACAGGAAGAACATCAAGGTTATACTCATGTCAAAGGTAACAACAGCGTCCTTGTAATCCAACAGAATATGAGGTCCGGATTGTTCTGGTTGGGAAGACTAGAACTGGGTTGAGTGCATCAGGAAACACCATCCTAGGGACAAGATCTTTCCTATCAAAGTGTTCCTTTATTTCTCTGACAAAATACTGTAAAAAAGGCTAGAAGGAAGGTGGGTGAGCAAAGTGTACAGTGGGGGAAAAAAAGTATTTAGTCAGCCACCAATTGTGCAAGTTCTCCCACTTAAAAAGATGAGAGAGGCCTGTAATTTTCATCATAGGTACACGTCAACTATGACAGACAAATGAGGAAAAAAAATCCAGAAAATCACATTGTAGGATTTTTAATGAATTTATTTGCAAATGATGGTGGAAAATAAGTATTTGGTCAATAACAAAAGTTTCTCAATACTTTGTTATATACCCTTTGTTGGCAATGACACAGGTCAAACGTTTTCTGTAAGTCTTCACAAGGTTTTCACACACTGCTCTCCGAGCTGGGCATCTCCGGCGCGGCTCACTCTTGGATTGCGTCCTACCTGACCGGTCGCTCCTACCAAGTGGCGTGGCGAGAAGCTGTCTCCGCACCACGTGCTCTCACCACTGGTGTCCCCCAGGGCTCAGTTCTAGGCCCTCTCCTATTCTCGCTATACACCAAGTCACTTGGCTCTGTCATATCCTCACATGGCCTTTCCTATCATTGCTATGCAGACGACACACAACTAATCTTCTCCTTTCCCCCTTCTGATAACCAGGTGGAGAATCGCATCTCTGCATGTCTGGCAGACATATCAGTATGGATGACGGATCACCACCTCAAGCTGAACCCTGGCAAGACGGAGCTGCTCTTCCTCCCTGGGAAGGACTGCCCGTTCCATGATCTCGCCATCACGGTTGACAACTCCGTTGTGTCCTCCTCCCAGAGTGCGAAGAGCCTTGGCGTGACCCTGGACAACACCCTGTCGTTCTCCGCTAACATCAAGGCGGTGACCCGATCCTGTGGGTTCATGCTCTACAACATTCGGAGAGTACGACCCTGCCTTACACAGGAAGCGGCACAGGTCCTAATCCAGGCACTTGTCATCTCCCGTCTGGATTACTGCAACTCACTGTTGGCTGGGCTCCCTGCCTGTGCCATTAAACCCCTACAACTCATCCAGAATGCCGCAGCCCGTCTGGTGTTCAACCTTCCCAAGTTCTCTCACATCACCCCGCTCCTCCGCACACTCCACTGGCTTCCAGTTGAAGCTCGCATCTGCTACAAGACCATGGTGCTTGCCTACGGAGCTGTGAGGGGAACGGCACCTCCGTACCTTCAGGCTCTGATCAGTCCCTACACCCAAACGAGGGCATTGCGTTCATCCACCTCTGGCCTGCTGGCTCCCCTACCTCTGCTGAAGCACAGTTCCCGCTCAGCCCAGTCAAAACTGTTCGCTGCTCTGGCACCCCAATGGTGGAACAAGCTCCCTCACGACGCCAGGACAGTGGAGTCACTCACCACCTTCCGGAACATTTGAAACCCCACCTCTTTAAGGAATACCTGGGATAGGATAAAGTAATCCTTCTACCCCCACCCCTTACCCCACCCCCCAAAAAAAATAAAAATAATAATAATAATACAAATAATTGTAAAGTGATTAACCCACTGGCTATAAGGTGAATGCACCAATTTGTAAGTCGCTCTGGATAAGAGCGTCTGCTAATTGACGTAAATGTAAATGGTAAATGTAAATGTATTTTGGCCCATTCCTCCATGCAGATCTCCTCTAGAGCAGTGATGTTTTGGGGCTGTCGCTGGGCAACACAGACTTTCAACTCCCTCCAAAGATTTTCTATGGGGTTGAGATCTGGAGACTGGCTAGGCCACTCCAGGACATTGAAATGCTTCTTACGAAGCCACTCCTTCGTTGCCCGGGCGGTGTGTTTGGGATCATTGTCATGCTGAAAGACCCAGCCACGTTTCATCTTCAATGCCCTTGCTGATGGAAGGAGGTTTTCACTCAAAATCTCACGATACATGGCCCCATTCATTCTTTCCTTTACACGGATCAGTCGTCCTGGTCCCTTTGCAGAAAAACAGCCCCAAAGCATGATGTTTCCACCCCCATGCTTCACAGTAGGTATGGTGTTCTTTGGATGCAACTCACCATTCTTTGTCCTCCAAACACGACGAGTTGAGTTTTTACCAAAAAGTTCTGTTTTGGTTTCATCTGACCATATGACATTCTCCCAATCCTCTTCTGGATCATCCAAATGCACTCTAGCAAACTTCAGACGGGCCTGGACATGTACTGGCTTAAGCAGGGGGACACGTCTGGCACTGCAGGATTTGAGTCCCTGGCGGCGTTGTGTGTTACTGATGGTAGGCTTTGTTACTTTGGTCCCAGCTCTCTGCAGGTCATTCACTAGGTCCCCCCGTGTGGTTCTGGGATTTTTGCTCACCGTGCTTGTGATCATTTTGACCCCACGGGGTAAGATCTTGCGTGGAGCCCCAGATCGAGGGAGATTATCAGTGGTCTTGTATGTCTTCCATTTCCTAATAATTGCTCCCACAGTTGATTTCTTCAAACCAAGCTGCTTACCTATTGCAGATTCAGTCTTCCCAGCCTGGTGCAGGTCTACAATTTTGTTTCTGGTGTCCTTTGACAGCTCTTTGGTCTTGGCCATAGTGGAGTTTGGAGTGTGACTGTTTGAGGTTGTGGACAGGTGTATTTTATACTGGTAACAAGTTCAAACAGGTGCCATTAATACAGGTAACGAGGGGAGGACAGAGGAGCCTCTTAAAGAAGAAGTTACAGGTCTGTGAGAGCCAGAAATCTTGCTTGTTTGTAGGTGACCAAATACTTATTTTCCAACATAATTTGCAAATAAATTCAAAAAAAATCCTACAATGTGATTTTCTGGAATTTTTTTTTCTCAATTTGTCTGTCATAGTTGACGTGTACCTATGATGAAAATTACAGGCCTCTCTCATCTTTTTAAGTGGGAGAACTTGCACAATTGGTGGCTGACTAAATACTTCACACTGTAGCTGTTATCGACACCCCAGGTTTGTTTGATACTACATTGTCCAATGAGGAGGGAATGAAAAAGATCGCTCTGTGCATCTCTTTCTCTGCTCCTGGTCCCCATGTGTTCCTGGTTGTGATCAAGCTGGGAAGATTCACTGAAGAGGAGCAGAAAACTGTGGAGATGATTCAGAGATTCTTTGGGGATGAAGCATCGAAATACAGCATGGTTCTCTTCACACATGGAGACCTTCTTGATGATGATGATGTAACAATTGAAGACTTCCTGCATGAAAATCCAGGTCTGGAAAGTTTAATTTCTCAATGCAATGGGGGATATCATGTCTTCAACAACAAAGATAGGAATCGCTCCCAGGTCACTGAGCTTCTTGATAAGATAAACAAGATGGTGAAGATGAATGGAGGAAGCCACTACACCACTGAGATGTTCCAGGAGACTGAAAGAGAGATTGAAGAGGAGAAAGTAGTAACACAAGGTGAATGCTGTGTACAATGAGAGTCTGTAACGTTACCATCTGTCAATGTTTTGCCTGGTTGGTTGGTTTTCAGTTTGTCTAACGAATGTCTAATTCTAATGGTTTACACGTTTGTTAGACCAAGCATACACCAGCCTTAACATTTGCATATTAATTGATGACGAATGATGATTCCTATATTTCCTAAATGACTAAATGACTTATTTGATCAGTGTCTTGTCATGGCTATTCATTTACAACCATGTCTTTGATATGATGATGATTTATCTGTGTGGAACACTGTGTTATATCAAGATAACAGAATGGCTTTACTATCCAGCAACATAGTGTTATATCAAAATAACAGAATGGCTTTATTATCCCAGCAACATAGTTTTATACTGTAAAACTTCAAATGAATAGCCTGGGCGTTTATTTGCTTAAATCCCTGGACAGAGAGGAGTGGGACAAAATCCCTCCTGAGATGTGTGCAAAACCTGGTGGCCAACTACAAGAAACGTCTAACTTCTGTGATTTCCAACAAGGGTTTTGCCACCAAGTACTAAGTCATGTTTTGCAGAGGGGTCAAATACTTATTTCCCTCATTAAAAATGCAAATCAATTTATAACATTTTTGACATGCGTTTTTCTGGATTTTTTGTTGTTATTCTGTCTTTCACTATTCAAATAAACCTATCATTAAAATTATAGACTGATCATTTCTTTGTCAGTGGGCAAACGTACAAAATCAGCAGGGGATCAAATACTTTTTTCCCTCACTGTTCATCATGGAGGGGTTTTTACGCACGTCCAAAACGGGACATGCATGGCTAAAATAATGTGGGCCTGCCTACAATGCATAGATAAAAAGGAATGTCAGATCACAGTTTTGCTCCTCTCAAACGGTCTTAAAAAAAACTTTGGTGATTAAGATGTATTTCCAAGGGGTCTCAGGAGCCAACGCCTTTATCGACAGTCTTGACTACTTCGCGATTGTATTGGGCAGGACAAAAAGAAAAGCCTTCATTTAGCGTAGGGAGGCTATGCTTGGTTTTTTATCAAATAAGGACGGGAGGCTATGCTTGGTTTTTTTTTTATCAAATAAGGACGGGAGGCTATGCTTGGTTTTTTATCAAATAAGGACGGGAGGCTATGCTTGGTTTTTTATCAAATAAGGACGGGAGGCTATGCTTGTTTTTTTTATCAAATAAGGACGGGAGGATATGCTGGTTTTTTTTTATCAAATAAGGACGGGAGGCTATGCTTGGTTTTTTATCAAATAAGGACGGGAGGCTATGCTTGGTTTTTTATCAAATAAAACGAAATGTTTCTAAATACGAAGTATACAGGTGTGAAAAGCACATTACTCCATGCCAACACAATCTCACATTCAATTCATGCAGATATGTACATAAAGTGTTTTTAAAAAGCACATTACTCCATGCCAACACAATCTCACATTCAATTAGTGCAGATGTGTGCATAGTGTTTAAACAGATTTCGTGCGTTTTTGTGTGCCATAATTTGTGAGGAAAGATACAAATGTATGTGCTACTTAATTCGTGCAAAAAGACACAAGCCTTTGCAACAACCATAAACGCGATAGCCTATATTTCCATGTGTTTCTTTATTATGGCTAATCCAACGTTATGAATATGTAGACATGTTTTCTTTATTGAATCCCGTTTTAAAAATTGTAGTTGTATGCCTATATGTACTGTTTTCAATTTTTCTGAACAGACTTTTCAGACTTTTTGGGAACGAGGATCACGTCGGGTGAGGTTGTGTTTTCTCTAGCAGGAGGTAAGCTTGGCTTCTTATATGGTGTTGAGTAAAGCTTAAACCATGTATTTAGATTGTAGGTAGGTATTGTAGTTAGGTTAGTATTGTAGGTAGTTTATTTAGGTAGTTATTGTAGGTAATTATTGTAGGTAAGTATTGTATTCGAGTGAGCCCGGTGAAGCACGAGGCTAGCTAACCCACTGCCTGGACCGATAGAGCTAGCTAGCTAGCGGGTAGCTACTGGTAACTTTTAGCAACTGTGGATAGTTGTTTCCAATGTTATTTCACGCTTAAGAGTACCTGTAATTAAGCCAGCTAGCTACCTACCATTCAGCTGTTTTTCTAACCTCATTATCTGAAGCATTAACGTTAGGTAGTTAGTAGCTACTGTACTTAATTACAGCTACTGATTGCAGAAGACCAATGTCTTGTCTGCCACCCAGACAGCTGGCGTCGGGTAAGTTTGGCTTTATGCATAGCTTGGGCTTTGTCGAGTAAGGCTTAAACTATGTATTTAGATTGTAGTTGGGTATTGTAGCTAGGCATCGTGGGTTGTTGTGGGTAGTTGTTGTATGTAGTTAATGTAGGTTACTTTTGTATTCGGCGGTGCCGGGTGCAGCACGAAGCTAGCTAGCTAACTCACCTCCTGGACTAGCTGGCGAGTAGTTATTAGCAACGGTAGCAACTAAATACAATATCCTTTTAGCCAGCTACATTCGTTCGCAGCGACGCCGTTTTTCAAACAAAGTCAACACAGCAGCCATTGCTAGCTAGCCAACACTACCAGCTAGCTGTACTGTAGTAGCTAAATACAATATCTTTGTGCTAGCTAGCCAACGTTTAATTATTGCTGCGTTATGAAAGAACTAGACACGGACACGAATTATCTGTTTAGTGTGTTAACACACTATTGGTAGTTTGTTGTAACCAAGTACTGGTGCTAAACTGTGTGTTATTGGATGCTAGCATGCTAGTTAGCTATGGCGTCATAGTTAGCTAGCTGAATAAAGTAAGTTGAGTCTATTCCTTGAAACATTGAACCGCTGTAGTTTACAACAATTCTAATTTCTAAAGTGGAAGTTGGGAGAGTTTTATTCGGGTGGTTCAGTGAAACAATTATAGTTTCTGAGGTGGAAGTTGGGAGAGTTATTTTTGGGAGTTTTTTGGTGAGGGAGGCCATGCTCTCTCCTTTCCCAGATGTTTAGTTCATTTCATTCCGATCTCCTCTGCCTATCCCTGTTCTCTCCTCTCCGCACAGGCTACACAAACGCCTCACACCGCGTGGCTGCTGCCTCTCTAACCTGGTGGTCCCTGCACGCACCACACACCTGGAGTTCCAGGTCTCAGGCAGCCTCTGGAACTGCCGTTCTGCTGCCAACAAGGCTGACTTCATCCCAGCCTATGCTACCCTCCAGTCCCTCGACTTCCTGGCGCTGACGGAAACATGGATTACCACTGAAAACACTGCTACTCCTACTGCTCTCTCCTCGTCTGACCATGTGTTCTCGCATACCCCGAGAGCATCTGGTCAGAGGGGTGGTGGCACAGGAATCCTCATCTCTCCCAAGTGGTCATTCTCAATTTTTCCCCTAACCCATCTGTCTATCTCCTCATTTGAATTCCATGCTGTCACAGTCACTAGCCCATTTAAGCTTAATATCCTTGTCATCTATCGCCCTCCAGGTTCCCTTGGAGAGTTCGTCAATGAGCTTGACGCCTTGATAAGTTCCTTTCCTGAGGATGGCTCACCCCTCACAGTTTTGGGGGATTTCAACCTCCCTACGTCTACATTTGACTCATTTTTCTCTGCCTCCTTCTTTCCACTCCTCTCCTCTTTTGACCTCACCCTCTCACCGTCCCCCCCTACCCACAAGGCAGGCAATACGCTTGACTTCATCTTTACTAGATGTTGCTCTTCTACTAATCTCACTGCAACTCCCCTCCATGTCTCCGACCACTACTTTGTATCATTTTCTCTCTCGCTCTCCTCCAACACTACTCACTCTGCCCCTACACAGATGGTAATGCGCCGCCGCAACCTTCGCTCTCTCTCTTCCACTACTCTCTCCTCTTCCATCCTATCATCTCTTCCCTCTGCTCAATCCTTCTCCCTCCAATCTCCTGATTCTACCTCCTCAACCCTCCTCTCCTCCCTTTCTGCATCCTTTGACTCCCTGTGTCCCCTATCCTCCCGGCCGGCTCGGTCCTCCCCTCCAGCTCCGTGGCTTGATGACTCATTGCGAGCTTACAGAACAGAGCTCCGGGCAGCTGAGCGGAAATGGAAGAAAACTAAACTCCCTGCCGACCTGGCATCTTTTCACTCCCTCCTCTCTACATTTTCTTCATCTGTTTCTGCTGCTAAGGCCACTTTCTACCACTCTAAATTCCAAGCATCTGCCTCTAACCCTAGGAAGCTCTTTGCCACATTCTCCTCACTGCTGAATCCTCCCCCCCACCCCCCCCATCCTCCCTCTCTGTGGATGACTTCGTCAACCACTTTGAAAAGAAGGTTGACGACATCCGATCCTCGTTTGTTAAGTCTAATGACACTGCTGGTCCTGCTCACACTGCCCTACCCTATGCTTTGACTTCTTTCTCCCCCTCTCTCTCCAGATAAAATCTTGCGACTTGTGACTGCAGGCCGCCCAACAACCTGCCCGCTTGACCCCATCCCCTCCTCTCTTCTCCAGACCATCTCCGGAGACCTTCTCCCCTACCTCACCTCGCTGATCAACTCATCCTTGACCGCTGGCTATGTCCCTTCCGTCTTCAAGAGAGCGAGAGTTGCACCCCTTCTCAAAAAACCAACACTCGATCCCACTGATGTCAACTACTACAGACCAGTATCCCTTCTTTCTTTTCTTTCCAAAACTATTGAGTGTGCCGTCTTTAGCCAAACTCTCTTGCTATCTCTCTCAGAATTACCTTCTTGATCCAAACAGTCAGTTTTCAGGACTGGTCATTCAACTGAGACTGCTCTTCTCTGTGTCACGGAGGCGCTCCGCACTGCTAAAGCTAACTCTCTCTCCTCTGCTCTTGTCCTTCTAGACCTGTCTGCTGCCTTTGATACTGTGAACCATCAGATCCTCCTCTCCACCCTCTCCGAGCTGGGCATCTCCGGCGCGGCTCACTCCTGGATTGCGTCCTACCTGACCGGTCGCTACTACCAAGTGGCGTGGCAAGAAGCTGTCTCCGCACCACGTACTCTCACCACTGGTGTCCCCCAGGGCTCAGTTCTAGGCCCTCTCCTATTCTCCCTATACACCAAGTCACTTGGCTCTGTCATATCCTCACATGGCCTCTCCTATCATTGCTACGCTGACGATACACAACTAATCTTCTCCTTTCCCCCTTCTGATAACCAGGTGGCGAATCGCATCTCTGCATGTCTGGCAGACATATCAGTATGGATGACGGATCACCACCTCAAGCTGAACCCTGGCAAGACGGAGCTGCTCTTCCTCCCGGGGAAGGACTGCCCGTTCCATGATCTCGCCATCACGGTTGACAACTCCGTTGTGTCCTCCTCCCAGAGTGCGAAGAGCCTTGGCGTGACCCTGGACAAACACCCTGTCGTTCTCCGCTAACATCAAGGCGGTGACCCGATCCTGCAGGTTCATGCTGCTCTACAACATTCGGAGAGTACGACCCTGCCTTACACAGGAAGCGGCACAGGTCCTAATCCAGGCACTTGTCTTCTCCCGTCTGGATTACTGCAACTCGCTGTTGGCTGGGCTCCCTGCCTGTGCCATTAAACCCCTACAACTCATCCAGAATGCCGCAGCCCGTCTGGTGTTCAACCTTCCCAAGTTCTCTCACGTCAACCCGCTCCTCCGCACACTCCGCTGGCTTCCAGTTGAAGCTTGCATCTGTTACAAGACCATGGTGCTTGCCTATGGAGCTGTGAGGGGAACAGCACCGCCGTACCTTCAGGCTCTGATCAGTCCCTACACCCAAACGAGGGCATTGCGTTCATCCACAAACAAACAACAACTGTAAAGTGGTTATCCCACTGGCTATAGGGTGAATGCACCAATTTGTAAGTCGCTCTGGATAAGAGCGTCTGCTAAATGACGTACATTTAAATGTTAAGCAATGCATGATGGCTAATGGTGTTTTATTCGGTTGCAGTTCCATTTATTTCTTACAAAAAGAAACGTGTAAACCATTTTTATTCCCCAGAATGTGACTGATAATACAAAAGCATCCTTGCAATTGTTCATCAATACCAATAAAACAATTGTTTTCCTTTTCTATCAAATTTTGGGGAAATATATTCAGTCATTGTGGTCTTCAAATATTGTTGGCCAACCAAAACGACCAAAATGTTAGCCCGTAAGAGGGATAGGGTAGAATTGTACTGTGAGCTGGCTGTCTAAGCACCTTTTCACTCGAAACGATCTTGGGTTAAAAATTACCGTCAAATAGCTAGAAAGCTTTTGGATTTCTGCTGGGCTGCACCCACGGTCATGAGAGCGATAAATCATGTGTAATACCTACGTCGACCTGTATTTGGTTTTAAATATACTTAAGTATCAGAAGTAAAAGTATAAATAATTTCAATTTCCTTACATTAAGCAACCTAGACGGCACGATTTCCTTTTTTACGGATAGCCACGGGCACATTAAAACAGTCAGACACAAACAAAGCATTTGTGTTTAGTGAGTCTGCCAGATCAGAGGCAGTAGGGATGACCAGGGATGTTCTCTTGATAAGTGTGTGAATTGGACCATTTTCCTGTCCTGCTAAGCATTCAAAACTTAAGTACTTTTGGGTGTCAGGGAAAATGTAAGAAGTAAAAAGTACATTATTTTCTTTAGGAATGTAGTGAAGTAAAAGTAAAAGTAGTCAAAACTATAAATAGCAAAGTACAGAGACCCCCAAAAACTACTTAAGTAGTACTTTAAAGTATTTTTACTTAAGTACTTTACACCACTGTGTGCAGGACATAGTAAAACACACGCGCACACTGTCAATGACATGCAGCTTTTCCACTCATAGACAGGGAGGTGACTATGTGAAGGAATGTGTTCTGATTGGAAGTTGTCGCTTTATGTTTCTTTTGAGATGGTATGTCCTCTGAGGACCTCCAAGACCAACTGGAAGAGGCCATTAATGAGGCAAAAAGGCTGTCTGAGGAGCGTTTTGTTTGTCAAAGTAGAGCCCACATGGCACAAATGTAAATTTAAACGGAGACTCCGTGATATGACCAGATCACGGGAATCAATGATATTGCACATTGAGCATGAGGCACGAGGGTGCACTAGTTAGCATCCTTCTGAACATCTACACATGTGCAAGGATGTTTGCAAAATGTTAGCTGTCTGAGTGACCCAGAATGTGGGTCTTCTGCAAGTGCCTTTCCTCAGCTGACAAATCACTTCACCTTATGTGGAAATAAAAGTATTGCTTGTGCTCCAAATGTGCTCAAGCAAGCCATGCTTGACTTTTATGAGTGGGCCAGCCATAATAATTGAAATGCACTTTTTAGGAAAATAAGACAAAAAAAATAAACAAGCCTACAGGGATAACGTTCAGATGGAGACAGTGGGATGAGAGAGGACAGATTGTTCTTGTCACAGATACGGCCGAGGCTGCCCTCCTCCTCGCTCGGGCAGGCTTCGGCGGTCGTCGTCACCGGAGTACTAGCTGCCACCGATCGATGTTTCTGTGTCTCACTAGTTCTGTCTTATTTTTCACACCTGTTACTCATTAGGCTTATTAGTTTCCCAATAGACAAGTTTACGCGCTGTATCCCGGGTGGCGCCATAACTCTACACAAATGCATTTCATTTCCGCCGGAAGTTGTTTGCACAACGTCTGCCGGTGTAAACACAGCGATGTCGACGCTAGCTTGGGAACACGGTTCTACTACTTTGACTGGAGAAAAGGCTACTACATGCAGGTACAAATTGGGATGCACTGCACAGGGCTTCAGCACTCCAAGTTGGTGATCTGGAACAAAACTGAGCACCTAGAAATCGAAGTACCCTACGACCAAGGCTTTTCCAGGGGCATATCATAAGGCTGCGCACATTCTACTTTGCCCACATGCTCCCGAAAAATTGTAGATGATTTTGTTGAGGGAAGGTTACAGTTCTGCAGTAAATATCTCAGCATTTTAAAACCAAAAATAAACTGCCTTATTTAGGTCATGCCCACAGGAGCCAACAGATGTCCATTGTTTACATGATCTCTTTATGCTGTGCAATATATCAGTGTGCCTACTGTTTGAGTGAAAATAAAGTTTGATGTAATTTCAATCCTTAGAGAGCTACAATTTATTTTAACACAGTTCATAATTCATAGTAAGCTCATACTGTACATAAATAACACTGGATTAATTAATTGTTTTGAGGAAACTAAACAAATGGCTTCAACAAGAAAGATTGCGTGTTTAATCTTAACAGGTATTAAAAAGTAAAATACAAAAGCAGCCCACACAATTACATCACTATGAAAATATTCATATATAATATTAAAAAATACAATGCACGCAGTATTTGTTGTGTTTATCTGTATTTAATGAACAACATGGCTGGGTGTTGGTAGACAGGGACACAGGGCAAGATTCTAAACCTCACTGATCAGTGGACTCTTCAGGTTAACTAGGCCAGCACAGATGGTTAAGATGTTGTCCAGTTTCGGTGCCATGCTGATGGGAACAGTCTGGGATAAAATATTAAACACCTTCAGTCTCTGGATTGCTCTTTCCACATGTATGCGGACATTGGCTACTCGCCTGGTGCGTGTCGTCTCCTCATTGGTCAACTGATTGCGCCTGTAGGTGAAAGCAGGGATGTTCAAACTGACCCTTCTCTCATCAAGCAAGTCTCGAATGGTGAACCCACGGTCCGCCATGACCTCATCACCAGCCCTCAGATAGTCTAGGAACCCACTGTCCATGGTGATAAACTTATCGCTGCTTCTGCCAGCATAGGCATCAGATATAAACATGATTAGCCCATTAGGGGCCACAGCGACAAGATATTTCACAGTGTTGCGTGATTTTATACTGGCTGAAAGTGTCACTCCTTGAGTCGTGGTTTGTGGGCTCTCTGCATGGCACTTTCGGCACAGTCAATGATGCAGGTGGTTCGAGGGTAGTTCCTCTGAAACGACAAGGGCATGGTGGCACGAATGGTCTCTCTTGGAAGCCAGGTGATCAGGACTTTGAACTGTTCACCCATCACGTCAATCCAGTGACAAATCACAATGCTTGCCATGGATGTAGACACATTGAAGCGGTGAGCAATATCTCCTAATATTAGGTTTAGTTTTAGTTTCATCAACGTCATAAGTATTTGGTCAACAACAGGAAGGGTAATTGATGGCTTACTGAAAGGCAACAACACCGTCACCAGGGTGAAGAATTGAACCATAAGCACTCCTGTATACAGCCGGGACCTAGCATCATCAATGACCGTGGTGCTGGTCACAGTAGGACCCATTTCTGCCTCGCACTGTGTGGCCTTGTCTACTTTAAACAGACTGTGTTGTTGAACAGTAAATGTGATCAATATGTGACGGATCCTCCCATTGGGTCTGGGCATCTCGAAATGTTGGTGTAGCAGGCTCGGCCTCACAGACAGGCTGATAGGTTTCTGGAGCATCTAAAAAGGGGAAGAGAAAACATGGATGGAGCAAAATTAATGCAGGCATAGAGTCCTCTCACTACAAACATCACAATGGAAAAATGTGTACTACAACATTGCACTCACACGCACACACACAATCATCATCACAACAGCCTGCCACCTTGCATTGTATTTATGATGTAGACTAAGGCACACGCAGGCAGGCACACACACACACACACACACACACACACACACACAATTAATGATGTAGCTATCGTGGGCATTGTTTGTCCCATCTCCAAAACAATCAACTGCCTTAGCAAAATACCGGTAGCAATGTTAATGTATGACAACTTCTTCATAATTAACAGTATTGTCAGCTTCATAGCTAAAGTTGCTGAACTTACCCTCAGATTCAAGTCTGCGTTTCTTTATCTGGGGGGAGGCAGTGGTCCGCTGGGTGAGTTGACGCCTCTTTGGCTGGGGAGGGCGATTGTATCCCAACCACAACTCTGGGAAAGGATTATCCTTGGTAGGTTTTTGGTCAACAAAGTGATAGGAACAAACAAAAACGTTGAGGGGTGGTTTCTTTAGATTCAATGCCTTCAGCCAGGTCCTTGATTCCGAGTCGGTATCAGGCTTGCGAAAAAATTTAAACAATGGAGCGCATGGACATTGCCTCTTCGTAGCTGGTTTGTGGTCGTAGCACTCTCTATCTAACCACTCGTTCAGGTGCTTTCTCAAGTTTTTGCAACCAACTACCGCACACGTCGTTCCCGAACCACTTTCTTCATGTTGTAATTGTAATTTTTATATCCTCTTTGTCACTGCGATATCAGTGCTTTGTCGGCACAACGGAGCTAGCTAGCAAAACAAACCCAGCCCGGCAGAACGGAAGTGGATTGCATCGACGGGAGGAGTTCAGGAAGTAGAGCGGAAACGGCTCAAAAAAACTTGTCTATATTACCTCTGTTTTCCCTCCTGGGTGTGTGCGTGATTGTTCTTTGTTACGTCGTCTGTTGAGCTGTTGTTTTGCTCTTCCCTGCGTGGAGGGTTTGCTATGGTTTACTGTGAGTCTAGTAAAGCCATTTATCTCTCAGTTCTGTGTCCTGCGCCTGATTCCGTTTCCCCACTTCACCCAGACGCTGACATCCTCAAACCACCTCAAACCTACGTCCACTTCTCTTGGTAAGTTTCATCCCATCTAGGTGTTTAATTTTATTCGTCCGTGATATAACTTTTTCATTTCAAACATACTGTATCATAATATCAAACTTTTGTTGCCGTGCCATAGGCCGGTCAAGTGCCATCTACCTACAGCACATATACATTACAGGCAAGTGTGATCTCACCTTTCCCTGTCTTTAACTGTTCTTGTTTGTCTCTGAAGAAAGTAAATATTTAACGAAAGGAGTCAGAACTTTCGAACTAAAAACCTTATTATGAATACTTTTTTTCAGCTCCAGTGCAAACTTTTGGGCCAGTCACTGAGGAGGAAGAAGCATGTATTGGTGAGCGATTTAATAGATGCATCTATACAATTCCTTGTTAGTCAGTGGCCTTTTAATTCATTTATTGTCATTTTTTTTATTAAAGCCGCAATCGGCAGTTGAAACAATAACAAAGTAGATCCCCTCCCCTGTTTTGGTAAAAATCTGAGTGATGGGGTTAGGGAAATGTAACCACTTTCAATTTATAGACACAGCTATGGTTGCCAGAACTTACCATCAATGATATGAAAATAATAGTTTTAACCATGTTTTAAGGCTATACAGTGTTTTTTAACATTTTACTTTGTTTACCACCATTTGACTAAAACAAGCTTATATTTTGGGTAAAACAAGGTAATATATTGGTTTCTGATGGGGTACGACAGTTGAACTAAGCTCATGAGGCCTTAATAAGTCATATTCTTCAAGAATCAATGGGTACATATCATTAATATAAGTCCAATAATGTCTGTATCAACTTCTGAATGCCCCTTTCAGTCCGATCCTCTTTTCTTCTATATCTTAGTTTAGAGACAAGGACCAGTGGCTTGGAATCCACTTCAGTTTTCAGCATTGATATAGAAATAGATTCACTGTCAATATTGGGGTCATCTTGGTGTTACTGAATTATACTCCACTGCATATTTATTTTGACAGTGATGCAACATTTTAAAATGTGGCTGTATTCTCCAGAATTTTGGATTTGAGATCAAATGTTTGATATGAGGTTATAGTACAGAATGTCACCTTTTATTTAAAGGTATTTTCAGACAACTGATTTGCCGTTTAGAAATGAAAGCACTTTATCTAGTCCACCGATTTGAAGGTGTCATAAGTATTTGGATACATATCACTTAGTGTGTTCATGTTGTCAAAAGTTTAGTATTTGGTCCATATATTCCTTGCACACAATGACTACATCAAGCTTGTGACTCTACAATCTTGTTGGATGCATTTATAGCTTGTTTTGGTTGTTTCAGGTTATGTTTAGCACAATAGGAACTGCAGCGTGATTGATGACTGGAGTAATTTTCGTTCTAATTGAGTAAATAAGATGTTTCTGGTTTGGGGGGGGTAGGATTTTTGTTCCTCTAACTTTCTCACTCATCATTCACGATTCATTAATGATTTTCCATAGTCATAGGAACATCGACATTAATGTAAAAGTGTTCACAAACATCTTCTATTCTTACTTACAATAAAAGTGACTGCAAAATGACACAAATTATTCACTGTTCAGTTCCTATTAGGCACAATATAATCTGAAACACAACCAAAACAAGCTGTAAATGCATCCAACACGTTTGTAGATTCACAAGCTTGATGTAGTCATTGTGTTCTAGGAATATGGGCCCAAATACTAAACTTTTGACAATTATTCTCACTTCCCTCATCAACTCATCCCTGACCGCTGTCTGCGTCCCCTCTGACTTCAGTATGGCCCGATTCGCTCCCCTCAAAAAACCAACACTTGACTCCTCTGACATCAAAAATGATTGCACATATGACCCGGGTTCTCTACACCAAGTCGCTAGGCTCAGTCATATCCTCACATGGTCACTCCTATCATTGCTTTGCGGATGACACTCAACTACTTTTCTCCTTCCCCCCTTCTGACACCAAAGTGGCGACACGCATCTTGCGTGCCTGGCAGATATCTCAACTTGGATGTTGGCCCACCACCCCAAGCTGAACCTCGACAAGAGCTGCACTTCCTCCCGAGGAAGGCCTGCCTGCTCCAAGACCTCTCCATCACAGTTGACAACTCCACGGTGTCCCCCTCCAAGACTACAAAGAACCTTGGCGTGACCCTGGACAACACCCAACATTTTGTAGACTACGACTCTACCGCACACAGGAAGCGGCGCAGGTCCTAATCCAGGCACTTGTCATCTCCTGTCTGGACTACTGCAACTCACTGTTGGCTAGGCTCCCCACTTGTGCCATCAAACCCTGCATCTTATCTAGAACTCTGCAGCCCGCCTGGTGTTCAACTTTCCCAAGTTCTCCCATGTCACCCTGCTCCTCTGCACACTCAACTGGCTTTCTGTCGAGGCTTGCATCCACTACAAGACCATGGTACTTGCCTACGGAGCAGCAAGAGGAACTGCCCCTCACTACCTTCAAGCTATGCTCGAACCCTACACCCCAACCCGAGCACTCCGTTCTGCCACCTCTGGTCTCTTGGCCCTCTCACCCCTACGGGTGCCCAGTCCCTGCCAATCTTCCGAAAACATCTGAAAGCCTATCTCTTCAAAAATGTATTTTAAATCATCCCACAGAACCCCCACACCCCCAAAAGCCTTTCATGAACTAACACTCGCACTTGCCTTTTTTCCCCCCTTGGTAGCTCTGACTTTGCTGATTGTCACGACTTCCTCCGAAGCTGCCTCCACTCCTTGTTCGGGCAGGCTTCGGCATTCCTCGTCACCGACCTTCTTGTTTATTACACACACCTGGTTCATATCCCCTCATCAGTACCTGTATACGTGTTCCCTCTGCCCCCTTGTCTTTGTGTGTGATTGTTTATTGTGGAGGTTTGATTAGCTCGGTGGAGCTCTTTGTATTTTGTATCGCCAGGTTATTTTCACCGGTGTGCTTCGTTGTTTTTCCAGTGCACCTGTTTTCCACACTTTAGTGTTTGACGCATTGCTGCGTACTACTGTGTTTCGGAATAAACCTTTTATTCTGTGATTTGCCCACCTGCGCCTGACTCCTTCAAATCACTCACCACACTGATGGCTTCTTTTTGAGGAAAAATGTACTTACTATAACTGTGATATGTGGTTGTCCCACCTAGTTATCTTAAGATGAATGCACTAACTGTATGTCAGTCTGGACAAGACCGTCTGCTAAATGACTAAAATGTAAATGTCATATGTATGTGTTGGATTTCTTTTTACCTTCTGTTTCCCTGTGTTGTTCCAGGATACTTTTACCGTCTGATTTTTCTGTGTTGTTCCATGTGACTTTTTACTGTCTATGTGCTGTAGACTGTTTGATTGCTTTTTGATTACTTTTTGCCATCTGTTTTGGTGTCTTGTTTATAGGTATTGGAGGGATGGGGAACCAAACAATGCAAATCAGGGTGAAGACTGCGCTCATCTCTCAAAGAAGGAATCAGACCCACTAAAGAGTTGGAACGACGTACCATGCACAACGAAAATCCACTGGGTCTGCGAGATGACTACGTCCACATTGTAATGATGTGTTTAGAGTTTTAAAACATGAGCCATTTAGATTTTTGTGTTAAATTTGGCAAAGTGATTGGGAAAAAAATATACGTAACTTGACCCTTATCTTAGCATGGTGGGCTAACACTGTAACGAACCCTGCATCCTGAGTCGGTTCCTGTCTGTGTTGTCAGTTTTCTGCTCGGGATCTCCAGTTTTCCCGAGGGGTTCTGGAACGCTCACTTCTGGTTGCGGGGCGACGTTGCTAGGCGGGAGCTCTCATGATTTACCGCACCTGCATCCCATCAGCAATCTGCACACCTGGTCCTGATCATCACCCTTTTTAGGCTCTGACCTGACATCCATTCCCTGCCGGATCGTTAGCCATGAACAGTATGTTTATCAGAGTATCAGCCTTAGAGCTTCTAGCGTTAGTTTTGTTGTTTTGCACCTTGTTGGCTTGTTGTGTACTTACCTCCGTTTTGTTCCATCTGCAGTCACTCGTCCGGAACCTTCACCCAACCCCTGCCTGGTGGTCGGCGGCTGCCGAGCCATTATTGGACCTACCACTGCACCCCCAACAACTCATCCACGTCGCCCGCTCTGTTCCTGGATTATTCAGCATCACTCTTGAATCTGTTAAATAAACACTCACCTTCGTTTCAACTTACCTTGTCCTGGTCTGCTTCTGGTTTCTGGCTTTGTAACCCGGTGACCAACACAGTCTGATGGTTGCACATATGACCCGGGTTCAAAACCCAGCCGGCTACATAATTTAGTCATGTTGGGCATCCAAATGAGAATTTTAGGCTGTTTGTTTTTATTTTGTAATGAAATCCCAACATTATATTGTCAGAAAACTGTTATGGAGTAAAGTGGACTGCAGCTTAAGTAATAGAAATCCGGATGTATTAGCAAAGAAACATAACAGCTTGTTATCTAACAGTACAAAGTCAGTTTAGACCATGTATGCTGTACTGGTAATATAATAGGTCAGTATAGACCATGTATGCTGTATTGGTAATATAACAGGTCAGTATAGACCATGTATGCTGTACTGTAATATAATAGGTCAGTATAGACCATGTATGCTGTACTGGTAATATAATAGGTCAGTATAGACCATGTATGCTGTATTGGTAATATAACAGGTCAGTATAGACCATGTATGCTGTACTGGTAATATAATAGGTCAGTATAGACCATGTATGCTGTACTGTTAATATATTATGTCAGTTTAGACCATGTATGCTGTACTGTTAATATATTATGTCAGTATAGACCATGTATGCTGTACTGGTAATATAATAGGTCAGTATAGACCATGTATGCTGTACTGGTAATATAATAGGTCAGTATAGACCATGTATGCTGTACTGGTAATATAATAGGTCAGTATAGACCATGTATGCTGACTGGTAATATAGTAGGTCAGTATAGACCATGTATGCTGTACTGTTAATATATTATGTCAGTATAGACCATGTATGCTGTACTGGTAATATAGTAGGTCAGTATAGACCATGTATGCTGTACTGGTAATATAATAGGTCAGTATAGACCATGTATGCTGTACTGGTAATATAATAGCTTCTTCTATCCAGGACCTCTATAACACGCGGTGTCAGAGGTAGGCCCAAAAAAATTGCCAAGGACACCAACCACCCTAATCATAGACTGTTCTCTCTGCCACCGCACAGCAAGTGGTACCGGAGCGCCAAGTCTAGGTCAAAAAGGTCCAAAAGGCTTATTAACAGCTTCCACCCTCAAGCCATAAGCTCTTGAAGAGTTAATGAAATGGTTACCTGGACTATTTGCATTGCCCTGCCCCCCCAGCAGCTACTGCTGCTGCTGCTGTGTATATTATCCATGCATAGGCAAAAGCCTTGTTACTTTGTCTGGACTTTTGTCGCCACCTGGCGAAATAGATTGGAGCTTGCACTTCAGTGCCTCCTTCCATAGCTCTGGTCCAGGGCGTTAGTGTGCATTCCTCTTCAACTTAATATTCTCTTGGAAGTGAAAATCGCACTAACGCCCTGGACCAGAGCTAGGCCTATGGCTATCAGCTACTAGAAAAAAAGTGATTCATTGATTAATGTGGAAGAATAAAATGAAAAATTTGCTACAATATTCTGCCACTATCCCTCTAAATAATATGCTGAATTTATGATATTAATAATAAACATTTAAATAAAAAAGACAATATCCAAATCTAAGTCAATATCATTAATTTGGCATTCAATTTGTAGGGCTAGGCTACCACAGCTACACTACTGTTGTTTAATGTTATGCTGCGTTCAAAACCAAGTGGGAAGGTGGTATTTAACACATAGGACTGGGAAAAATCCACTTTAATGCACCTCCAACTCGTAATTACTAATGGAAAATCCCTGAGCTTCAACTTCTCCCACATTTTGACCTCTGATGTCACCTACTAAGGAAATGGCCTCTATAACAGCATTTTCGACAGTTACATTTAACAACAAAACATTATTTATAAATAACAATCTATTAACATGTTTTTGGAACACTATAATTAGTTTACAAGCGTGGTGGCTGTACTTTTAGTTTATGGTTGACGCAGCTTGTTGGCCATTAGCTAATCGGTGTTTCTCAATGAGGTCAAAGCATGTGAATGCACCAACTGGTATTTACGACTTCACAACTGGTAATTACTAGGTGTTTTTCAACATGGCCATACTCGTATTCGTAAATAAATCTGTAAATTGACAGTTGATAGTCGGATCGGATGATCCTGCACGTTTATAGACCAAACAACCTGCAGATTAGGAGCCGCGGAGGGGTGTGTGTGTCTGACCTGTGTCTGTGTCCTCAGCTTGCAGTGGCAGACAATTTTGCGATCAGTCAGATGCGCGTTGGTGTCATGAACCCTGCATCCTGAGTCGGTTCCTGCCTGTGTTGCCATTTTTCTGCTCGGAATCTCCAGTTTCCTGAGGGTTCGTGAACGCTCCCGGCCTGGTTGCCGGGCGACGTTGCTAGGCGGGAGATCTCCCGATTAACCGCACCTGCATCTCATCAGCGGTCTGCACACCTGGTCCTGATCATCACCCTTTTTAGGCCCTTGTAAGACAAGGGGTAAATTTGTAAACAACAGCTGGTGCACGAAATCTAATATTAAGGAAGTCTCAAGGTTTTGCTCGCCTGCTGTAGAGTATCTCATGATAAGCTGTAGACCACACTATTTATTATCGTAGCTGTCTATTTACCACCACAAACCAATGCTGGCACTAAGGCCGCAGTAAATGAGCTGTATAAAACCATAAGCAAACAGGAAACCGCTCATCTAGAGGCGGCACTCCTAGTGGGCCGGGGACTTTAATGCAGGGGAAGGTAAATCCATTTTACCCAACTTCTACCAACATGTTAAATGTGCAACCAGAGTGAGAAAAAAACTCTAGACCACCTTTACTCCACACAAAGAGACACGTACAAAGCTCTCCCATGCCTTCCATTTGCCTAATCTGACCATCATTCTATCCTCCTGATTCCTGCTTACAAGGAAAACGAAAGCAGGAAGCACCAGTGACTCAGTCAATAAAAAAGTGGTCAGATGACGCAGATGCTAAGCTACAGGACTGTTTTGCTAGCACAGACTGGAATATGTTCCGGGATTCTTCCGATGGCATTGAGGAGTACACCACGTCAGTCACTGGCTTCATCAATAAGGGATCAATGACGTCGTCCCCACAGTGACCATACGTACCCCAACCAGAAGCCATTGATTACAGGCAACATCCGCACTGAGCTAAAGGGTAGAGCTGCCGCTTTCAAGGAGCGGGACTCTAACCTGGACACAAATCAAATCAAATTGTATTTGCCACATGCGCCGAATACAACAGGTGTAGACCTTACAGTGAAATGCTTACTTACAAGCCCATAACCAACAATGCAGTTTAATAAAAAAATTTAAAAAAGCAAATAATGAAAGTGCAGCAGTAAAATAAAATAACAGTAGGGAGGTTATATACAGGGGGGGTACCGGTACAGAGTCAATGTGCGGGGGCACCGGTTAGTCAAGGTAATTGAGGTAATATGTACATGTGGGTAGAGTTAAAGTGACTATGCATAAATAATAAACAGAGTAGCAGCAAGCGTAAAAGAGGGGGTGGGGGGCCAGTGCAAATAGTCTGGGTAGCCATTTGATTAGCTGTTCAGGAGTATTATGGCTTGGAAGGAGAAGCTGTTAAGAAGCCTTTTGGACCTAGACTTGGCGCTCCGGTACCGCTTCCTGTGCGGTAGCAGAGAGAACAGTCTATGACTAGGGTGGCTGGAGTCTTTGATAATTTTTAGGGCCTTCCTCTGACACTGCCTGGTATATACAGTGAGGGAAAAAAAAGTATTTGATCCCCTGCTGATTTTGTACATTTGCCCACTGACAAAGACATGATCAGTCTAAATTTAATGGTAGGTTTATTTGAACAGTGAGAGACAGAATAACAACAACAGAATCCAGAAAAATGCATGTCAAAAATGTTATAAATTGATTAGCATTTTAATGAGGGAAATAAGTATTTGACCCCTCTGCAAAATATGACTTAGTACTTGGTGGCAAAATCCTTGTTGGCAATCACAGAGGTCAGACGTTTCTTGTAGTTGGCCACCAGTTTTGCACACATCTCAGGAGGGATTTTGTCCCACTCCTCTTTGCAGATCTTCTCCAAGTCATTAAGGTTTCGAGGCTGACGTTTGGCAACTCGAACCTTCAGCTCCCTCCACAGATTTTCTATGGGATTAAGGTCTGGAGACTGGCTAGGCCACTCCAGGACCTTAATGTGCTTCTTCTTGAGCCACTCCTTTGTGCCTTGGCCGTGTGTTTTGGGTCATTGTCATGCTGGAATACCCATCCACAACCCATTTTCAATGCCCTGGCTGAGGGAAGGCGGTTCTCACCCAAGATTTGATGGTACATGGCACCGTCCATCGTCCCTTTGATGCGGTGAAGTTGTCCTGTCCCCTTAGCAGAAAAACACCCCCCAAAGCATAATGTTTCCACCTCCATGTTTGACGGTGGGGATGGTGGGGTGTTCTTGGGGTCATAGGGGCATTCCTCCTCCTCCAAACACACGGCAAGTTGAGTTGATGCCAAAGAGCTCGATTTTTGGTCTCATCTAACCACAACACTTTCACCCAGTTCTCATCTGAATCATTCAGATGTTCATGGGCAAACTTCAGACAGCCCTGTATATGTTCTTTCTTGAGCAGGGGACCTTGCGGGCACTGCAGGATTCAGTCCTTCACGTGTGTAGTGTGTTACCAATTGGTTTCTTGGTGACTATGGTCCCAGCTGCCTTGAGATCATTGACAAGATCCTCCCGTGTGGTTCTTAGAAGATTCCTCACCATTCTCATGATCATTGCAACTCCACGAGGTGAGATCTTGCATGGAGCCCCAGGCCGAGGGAGATTGACAGTTATTTTGTGTTTCTTCCATTTGCGAATAATCGCACTAACTGTTGTCACCTTCTCACCAAGCTGCTTGGCGATGGTCTTGTAGCCCATTCTAGCCTTGTGTAGGTCTACAATCTTGTCCCTGACATCCTTGGAGAGCTCTTTGGTCTTGGTCATGGTGGAGAGTTTGGAATCTGATTGATTGATTACTTCTGTGTGACAGGTGTCATTTATACAGGTAACAAACTGAGATTAGGAGCACTCCCTTAAAGAGTGTGCTCCTAATCTCAGCTCGTTACCTGTATAAAAGACACCTGGGAGCCAGAAATGTTTCTGATTGAGAGGGGGTCAAATACTTATTTCCCTCATTAAAATGCAAATCAATTAATAACATTTTTGACATGCGTTTTTCTGGATTTTTTTGTTGTTATTCTGTCTCTCACTATTCAAATAAACCTACCATTAAAATTATAGACTGATCATTTCTTTGTCAGTGGGCAAATGTACAAAATCAGCAAGGGATCAAATACTTTTTTCCCTCACTGTAGGTCCTGGATGGCAGGAAGCTTTGCCCCAGTGATGTACTGGGCCGTACGCACTACCGTCTGTAGTGCCTTGCGGTCGGAGGCCGAGCAGTTGCCATACCAGGTGTTGATGCAACCAGTCAGGATGCTCTCGATGGTGCAGCTGTATACCTTTTTTGAGGATCTGAGGACCCATGCCAAATCTTTTCAGTCTCCTGAGGGGGAATAGGCTTTGTCGTGCCCTCTTCACGACTGTCTTGGTGTGTTTGGACCATGATAGTTTGTTGGTGATGTGGACACCAAGGAACTTGAAGCTCTCAACCTGTTCCACTACAGCCCCATCGATGAGAATGGGGGTGTGCTCAGTCCTCTTTTTTTTCCTGTAGACCACAATCATCTCCTTTGTCTTGAGCACGTTGAGGGAGAAGTTGTTATCCAGGCACCACACGGCCAGGTCTCTGACCTCCTCCCTATAGGCTGTCTCATCATTGTCGGTGATCAGGCCTACCACTGTTGTGTCGTCTGCAAACTTAATGATGGTGTGTTGGAGTCGTGCCTGGCCATGCAGTCATGGGTGAACAGGGAGTACAGGAGAGGACTGAGCCTGCACCCCTGAGGGGACCCCGTGTTGAGGATCAGCGTGGCAGATGTGTTGTTGCCTACCCTTACCACCTGGGGGCGACCCGTCAGGAAGTCCAGGATCCAGTTGCAGAGGGAGGTGTTTTAGTCCCAGGGTCCTTAGCTTAGTGATGAGCTTTGAGGGCACTATGGTGTTGAACGCTGAGCTGTAGTCAATGAATAGCATTCTCAGATAGGTGTTCCTCTTGTCCAGGTGGGAAAGGGCAGCGTGGTGTGCAATAGAGATTGCATCATCTGTGGATCTGTTGGGGCGGTATGCAAATTGAGTGGGTCTAGGTTTTTCTGGGATAATGGTGTTGATGTGAGCCATGACCAGCCTTTCAAAGCACTTCATGACTACAGACGTGAGTGCTACGGGTCGGTAGTCATTTATTTAGGTTATTTTAATGTTATTGGGCACAGGGACTATGGTGGTCTGCTTGAAACATGCTGGTATTACAGACTCAGTCAGGGACATGTGGAAAATGTCAGTGAAGACACTTGCCAGTTGGTCAGCGCATGCTCGGAGTACATGTCCTGGTAATCCGTCTGGCCCTGCGGCCTTGTGAATGTTGACCTGTTTAAAGGTCTTACTCACATCGGCTACAGAGAGCTTGATCACATAGTCATCCGGAACAGCTGATGCTCTCATGCATGCGTCAGTGTTGCTTGCCTTGAAGTGAGCATAGAAGTGATTTAGCTCATCTGGTAGGCTTGTGTCACTGGGCAGCTCGCGGCTGTGCTTCCCTTTGTAGTCTGTAATAGTTTTTCAAGCCCTGCACATCCGACGAGCGTCCAGAGCCAGTGTAGTACGATTCAATCTTAGTCCTGTATTGACTCTTTGCCTGTTTGATGGCTCGTCGGAGGGCATAGCGGGATTTCTCATAGGCGTCGGGTTAGAGTCCCGCTCCTTGAAGGCGGCAGCTCTACCCTTTAGCTCAGTGCGGATGTTGCCTGTAATCCATGGCTTCTGGTTGGGGTATGTACGTACGGTCACTGTGGGGACGACGTCATCGATGCATGCACTTACTGATGAAGCCAGTGACTGATGTGGTGTACTCCTCTATACCAGTGGTGTAGTGGTCCCTGGAGAAGTGGGGTATACTCTCAGTATTCACCTTTTTTTTTTTTAAGTAGTCCAGAAAAAAAAAGGCCCTGTTTTAGAAACAGTGACATGTAAGACTATGATTTTAGTTTACCCAAAAATATGTAATTTCTACTTGCACACTATTATAAAATGATCATGACTTGATTAGGAGCAGTTTGTAGTTACTACTGGGTCACAAGAGCAGCCTGGATGAATGTAAAATGTATTTATCATGAGGCAAACAGGAAATGGTGTTTCGATTATTTTTTGCACATTTATTTAAATAAAATACTTCAAATCTGAAGGTGACAATGCATCCTTGTTCATATTGCTATATGCTTTGTTTTGAACATGTTCATTACACCGGTAAATCATTCAACAAAATATGTTACAACAATATTTAGTTAACAATTAACAAAAATATATGCATTAACAACACATCAACAGTGATATACTCTCTCAACCCAGCACTGGGTTTCTGACCTTTGCTCATACTACAGTATATTCCAGACAAATTTGCTTTCTGCAGGAGCTTTTCACACGGCACTGTCTAGAACGCACCGAAGAGGCAGCACGATGGCTCTTCAACCAGGTCCTTGTATATTTTCTAGGATCAAACTTGGAAGTTGGTGGGCCGTTGATATTAATCATCATCAAGTTTGATATGTTTGAGATCAGAAGGACAGCCCTCTTGTCTGAGCTTATATTGTTCATAAGGCTAAAATTCCTCTCACACTCTGCTGTACCGACAGGGAATGTTTTCATACAGTTCATAAGTGGTTTTAGGTCCTTGGGCTCACTACTGGGCTCTTCCAGTAGGTCCCGCATCCCATTCAGTGCTTGGTCTGTGCACAAGTTAAATCGCTTGCACAGTCGCTTAACTTGTTCTTCACCATGGCGGATGCTGGGCTTTGATGGCCACTTACTCTGATCAAGGATGCTGAGGTCCATGATGGTCTCATCTTCAAAAGACAAGCGTTTCTCCAGATTGTTCACAAGGCTTTGTAAGAACTGGCCTGGATTGATAGACTTCAGCTTTGCATTTGTTTTCAGGGCTATAGACCGATACTCCCCAGTCTGTTTTGCTTCTAAAGCCTCACTATATTTCTCACCTGGACTCTCTTTGAATGACTGGATCACTCTGATGAGCGTTTCAGCAGATGCTCTGCTCTGAGGAGCGTTATAGAACGAGACTGAAGCTCCTGTGACAGGAGACTTAGTTCATGGAGGAGTGTCGTACATGAGGCCAAGGTCACAAATGAATTCTGGACTTTGAACACGGTCTAACAAACCTCTGTACATCTGCCTCTCTTTGGTGGACCTCATCTCATCACTGCAAGCATTTTTAAAGTGCTGCACAAGAGCTCCAGGGATGTCCAAACAGCACGAACAGTCCGAAAGCTACTGGCCACCCAGCGTACATCAAGATTCTGCCAATGCGAAGAAGTTGTGAGCCTACTTCAGCTGCTGCATTAACAAGTTCACGTTCATTTTTGTTTGACACACTATACAGAGAGTATAGCTTCGGGATAAAAGTTTTAAAGTGATTGACAGAGTTTACCTCATCAACTGCATCTGACCACAGCAAGTTCAAGTCTATGGTTCATGCAGTGCCATACAAAAAGCTTTGGGAATCTCAAAGTCAGTCTGGTTGCTACTCCTGACTTCTTTCCTAGCATGACACTGGCTCATCAGATACAAATGTTACCCAGTTTTCATGAAGCCACTCTTCTGTAAAGCCAGCATTAGTTAAACAGGGTGAGTAACGCCTGTAATATGCCATATCTGCTCTCTGATTTTCCAGTTCAACAAGTTCCAGGAATATGAACTCAGGGCTTTCTTCTTGAATTGATGCTTTAATAGAAACTGTCATGACAGCTTTGTGACTTAAAGAAGATGCCTCGTCAATTAGGACAGCTAACTTACTGGATGATGCTATAATGCTACTGATGATTTTTGCTCTGCATCTCACTAGCAACATGTTGTATTATTTGTGTTTGCACTGTAACGTGAATGAAGTATTGAGCCCATTTTTACACCATTCAGTTTCCTGCAGCTCAATGAAAGGCTCTCATGGTCAGAAAAGGGTCGGTTCTTTTTGGCCAGATGGTAGGCTGTTCGAAACACAGCTTCAGTTTCCTTCATGTAGGACTCAGTCATAGTCTCCACTGCATTCTCAATGGCAGCTTCTTTCTGTTGCTCTGCCACCTTCACAGCCTGAGTGTGGGCCTTGGACAACGCATGTTTCCTCACTTATTTCTCAAGATTGACAAACTTGTTGTTCTACTTCCCTGGCCAGACACTTGAATTTCAAAGTTCATCCATTCTCTTGAGAGCGATACACCTTGTCCTTGCTCCTTGTCGATCCCAATGGAGTTCACACTGCTACAGACCAGACATCCTGCGAAGCATAAACAAAATTATAATGTAACTACTCCTGTATCCACAGCTGTACGTGTGCATGGTCCTTTACACACACACACACACACACACACACACACACACACACAAAGTTATCTGTGCCCACTGTTTCAGAAGTTACCCCAAACTAGCAATCTACCTAAACTTACCCAATTTTTTGTTTTTGGATCCCAACCAGGGGTTCTTGGATTTGAAGTCTTCTGTTTGTTTAGCACTCCACAGGTCTGGCCAGTCATTATTGATGTCTACAGACAACAACAAAACTAATTATGCATCTCCCTGTCTCTCTCTCTCTCACACACTTACACACACACACACACACACATACTGTGATCAACAATAGTCATCAGCAAGACATGGGTCCCCTCTTTACATTAACAATCTGCATAACCAAGTGGAAATATTTTCAGCAAGTGAAGCTGAAGCATACAGGAGATTAGTGAGTGAAATACTTGGGAGAGTTTATTAAACAAAAAAACAACAAATTTAACACAAAATGTTATATAACAGTAGCATTGTAAAAAAACAACTGGATACAGACAAAATAAATAGAAGGGCAATAAAAAAATAACATCACACAGAAAGTTCAAAATGAGGCTTAATCTGTCAAAATCACCTTTTGTACAGTGTGAGGCTTCACTTTTCAATATAAACTGGAGATGCAATTTACTGCCTCTGTGTGTTCTGACCTGGTGGTGGTAGACTGGATCCTTCTCTATGCTCACACTGACTTGCCTGGCTAGCTCCCGGTTGAGAGCTGCCAGGGCTGCGGGTTTTAGGGGTGGGGTCTGCCTGGCCTGATCTGGGCCTGATTTGTGCCTCTTTACAAAAAAGTCTGCAATATCTCCCTTCCTTTTCATGGTTACCTGTCCCTATACAAAATAAGACAGCCTGATTAGACCTCAATATTGTTTTAGGCTGAATCTTAAACTATTTGTCCCCAGTCTTGTGTTTTAACTTACTTAAAAATCAACTACCAGCTTAGCTACTATGCAATTAAACTAGATCATAATAGGTTAGTTAGGGCTAAGTAACTTGGCTAATGTTATAATTTAGGGCTTAGTAACTTGGCTAACGTTATAATTTAGACCTTTACAATAATAAACAAGCTTAATAACATTGAGATAATCAGTTTCATCAGTCTGGTATGAAATTCTTATGAACTGGGTTGATTAAACACTTACTGAAAACCAACAATGCCCCGGTTTCCCCACTTATCCCAATTACGTAGCTAGCTTCATAACGTTAGCCGACTCGCACTAACTATTGGCGGCAACATCTCTTCTCCTCTAAATGGCAGTCACTGGCAATTTGCCAGTAGTTTAAAATAATGATTCATTTGAAAAACCGACCTTAAAACTTACCTCAGAATGATGTCTTCCATCAACTGGGTGGCACACCGCCGCTTGTGTCCTTTCTTCATCCGTTGTTTGGTCTGCTTGCCGTTATCGTAGTCAAGTGGCACCGGCACCTGAGTTTTTTTTTTTTTTTTTTTTCACTGGCACTCTGAGGTATTAGCGATATTTTCCTCGGCATGACCCGCCCTACTCTGCCTCTGATTGGCTCATCAGTCCTCATGCCTAAAGTTAACCAATCTTAATCAGTGAAAAAGCAGCGAGTACCAGCCAATTTAGAGGCAGAGGAGGGTGGGTCATGGCTTCACTATCCCCGAGGAAGAAAATAGGCAATCTGACTCACAGATATTACTGAATGATGCGCATCAGGGGGATTTAGAAGGGGGGTATACGCAATGCTGACTGAAAAAATAAAGTAGGTATACGCCGTATACAGCGTTATACCCTGGACTACACCTCTGCTCTATACTATCGGAAGAATCCCTGGAACATATTCCAGTCTGTGCTAGCAAAACAGTCCTGTAGCTTAGCATCACAGCCGTGCTTCCTGCTCGCTGTGCTGAAGCAGAACCAATTCGAACTGCTCTCGGACTCACATATTGCTGTTCACGGGACCTTATGATCAATCAGCTGCACAGCTGATGCCTGCTGGACTGTTCCATTACACCGTACCCTGTCCTGTTTAGCCTCAGCCCAAACTTTATCACCATTACCAGTTGTGTTGTCTTAGCTCTCTCTAATATCACCTGTGATTGCTTTATGCCTCTCTCCCATGTCAATATGCCTTGCCTATTGCTGTTCCAGTTAATTCTTATTATACAATTTCACTGTAGAACCCCAAGTCCCTCTCAAACTGCTTCAAATAGTTCCTTTCTTCCACCCCCCATACACGCCGAGACCGGCTCAATCGGTGCTCCAGTGATGCTATCTCTTTCATTGTTACCCAACGCTTAGGTTTACCTCCACTGTACACTGTCTGTACATAATGCCCTAAATATATTTCTCTACAACGCCCGGAAATCTGCCCCTTATTCTCTGTACCCAACGCACAAGAAGACCAGTTCTTAGCCATATCCTATTCTAGTCCTCCTCTGTTCCTCTGGTGATGTAGAGGCTAACCCAGGCCCTGCAGCCCCCAGTATCACTCTACTCCCCAGGAGCTATCATTTGTTGACTTCTGTTACAGTAAAAACCTTGGTTTTCTGCACGTTAACATCAGAAGCCTCCTTCCTAAGTTTGAGTTATTCACTGCGTTAGCACACTCTTCCAACCCTGATGTTCTAGCAGTGTCTGAATCCTGGCTTAGGAAAACCACCAAAAATTCTGAAATTTCCATCCCCAACTAGCAACATTTTCCATCTAGATAGAACTGCCAAAAGGGGGGTGAGTTGCAATCTACTGTAGAGATAGCCTGCAGAGCTCTATCATATCTATCCAGGTCTGTTGCCCAAACAGTTTGAGCTTTCTACTTCTTAAAATGCCACCTTTTCCAGAAATAAGTCTCTCACTGTTGCCGCTTGCTACAGACCCCCTCAGCCCCCAGCTGTGCCCTAGACACCATATGTGAATGATTGCCCACCCATTTATCCTCAGAGTTTGTACTGCTTGGTGACCTAAATTGGGATAGTGCTTAACACCCGGCCATCCTACAATCCAAACTAGATGCCCTCAATCTCACCACAAATTATCAACGAACCTACCAGGTACAACCCTAAATCCGTGTAAACATGGGTACCCATCCTGACTAACTTACCCTCTAAATACACTTCCGCTGTCTTCAACCGGGATCTCAGCGATCACTGCTTATTGCCTGCGTTTTAAAAAGTAATTTCCTCTCAATCTTAAATAAACATGCCCCATTCAAAAAATACAGAAATAAGAACAGATATAGCCCCTGGGGTCTCTCCTAAGACTTGACTCCCCTTTGACCAGCACAAAAACATCCTGTGGCGTACTGCATCAAATAGCCCCCGCCGATATGCAACTTTTCAGGGAAGTTAGTAACCAATATCCACAAGCAGTTAGGAAAGCAAAGGCTAGCTTTTTCAAACAGAAATATGCATCCTGTAGCACTAACTCAAAAAAGTTTTGGGACACTGTAAAATCCATGGAGAATAAGAGCACCTCCTCCAGCTGCCCACTGCATTGAGGCTAGGAAACACTATCACCACCGATAAATCGTACAATTAATCGAGAATTTCAACAAGCATTTTGCTACGGCTGGCCTGCTTTCCACCTGGCTACCACTACCCCTGAGTCCACCAGCTCTGCACCCTCCGCTGCAACTTGCCACGCTCAAGGTCCTAAACGATATTATAACCGCGATCGATTAATAGACAGTACTGTGCAGCCGTCTTCATCGACATGGCCAAGGCTTTCGACTCTGTCAATCACCGCATTCTATTCGCAGACTAAATAGCCTTGGGTTTCTCAAATGACTGCCTCGCCTGGTTCACCAACTACTTCTCAGATAGAGTTCAATGTGGTCAAAGCGGAGGGCCTGTTGTTCTGGACCCTATGGCAAATAAGTCTCTATGGGGGTGCCACAGGGTTCAATTCTTGGGCCGACTCTTTTCTCTGGTGTATATCATGATGATTCGCTCTGCTGCTGGTGACTCTCAGATCCGACCTCTACGCAGACGACCCCATTTTGTATACATCTGGCCCTTCATTGGACACCGTGTTAACAAATATCAAAACGAGCTTCAATGCCCATACAAACACTCCTTCAGTAGCCTCCAACTGCTCTTAAACACTAGTAAAACTAAAATGCATGCTCTTCAATCGAACGCTGCTGGCACCCACCCACCCGACTAGAATCACTACTCTCGACGGGTCTGGAGACTATCTTATCTCCCTCCACTATACTTTAAGCATCAGTTGTCAGAGCAAACTTACCGAACACTGCACCTGTACACAGCCCATCTGAAATTAGCGCACCCAACTACCTCATCCCCATATTGTTATTTATTTTGCTCATTTGCACCCCAGTATCTCTATTTGCACATCATCTCTTGTACATCTATCATTCCAGTGTTATATACTACAGTGAGGGAAAAAAAAGCATTGATCCCCTGCTGATTTTGTTACATTTGCCCATGACAAAGAAATGATCAGTCTATAATTTTAATGGTAGGTTTATTTGAATAGTGAGAGACAGAATAGCAACAACAAAATCCAGAAAAACGCATGTCAAAAAATGTTGATTAATTGATTTGCATTTTAATGAGGGAAATAAGTATTTGTGACCCCCTCTCAATCAGAAACATTTCTGGCTCCCAGGTGTCTTTTATACAGGTAACGAGCTGAGATTAGGAGCACACTCTTAAAGGGAGTGCTCCTAATCTCAGCTTGTTACCTGTATAAAAGACACCTGGTCCACAGAAGCAATCAATCAATAAGATTCCAAACTCTCCACCAAAACCTGGTGGCCAACTACAAGAAACGTCTGACCTCTGTGATTGCCAACAAGAATTTTGCCACCAAGTACTAAGTCATATTTTGCAGAGGGGTCAAATACTTATTTTCCCTCATTAAAATGCAATCAATTTAATAACATTTTTGACATGCATTTTTCTGGGATTTTGTTGTGTTATTCTGTCTCTCACTGTTCAAATAAAATCCTACCAATTAAAAATAATTAGACTGATCATGTCTTTGTCATGTGGCCAAATGTACAAAATCAGTGCAGGGGATCAATATCACTTTTTCCCTCACTGTAATTGTAATTATTTTGGCCTATTTATTGCCTTACCTCCATAACCTACTACATTTGCACACACTGTATATAGATTTTCTATTGTGTTTTTGACTGTACGTTTTGTTTATCCCATATGTAACTCTGTGTTGTTGTTGTTTTTATCGCATCTGCTTTGCTTTATCTTGGCCAGGTCGCAGTTGTAAATGAGAAATTTGTTCTCAACTGGCTTACCTGGTTAAATAAAGGTGAAATAAAATAAAAAAGAAATCTGTGTCATCTGACCACTTCTCTTATTAACCGAGTCACTGGTCTTCTCCTGCTTTAGTTTTTGCTTATTAAGCAGGAATCAGGGAGAATAGAGTTAGGGTCAGATTTGCCAAATGGGAGGGCGAGGGGAGAGCTTTGTACGCGTCTGTGTGTGGAGTAAAGGTGGTCTAGAGTTTTTTTCCCCTCGGTTGCACATTTAACATGCATGGTAGAAAATAGGTACAACGGATTTTTAGTTTTCCTGCATTAAAGTCCCCGGCCACTAGGAGTGCTGCCTCTGGATGAGCGGTTTTTTCCTGTTTTACTTATGGCCTTATACAGCTCATTACAGTGCAATCTTAGTGCCTGCATCGGTTTGTGGTGGTAAATAAACAGCTACAAAAAATATAGATGAAAACTCTCTTGGTAAATAGTGTGGTCTACAGCTTATCATAAGATACTCTACCTCAGGCGATGCAAAACCTCGAGACTTCCTTAGTATTAGATTTTATGCTCCAGCTGTTGTTTACAAATATACACAGACCGCCACCCTTGTCAGCCGTTCTATCCTGCCGATGTAGCGTATATCCCCACCAGCTGTATGTTATCCATGTCCGTCGTTCAGCCACGACTCGGTGTGAACATAATGATATTACAGTTTTTAATGTCCCGTTGGTAGGATAAACCGTAATCGAATTTATTTTCAAAGATGAGTGAAACATTGGCTAATAGGATTGATGGTAGAGGCAGTTTACTCGCTCGCATCGGATCCTTACAAGGCAATACGACCGACCTACGTCCATGATATCTCCCCGTCTCTTTCTCATGCGAATGACGGGATTTGGGCCTTGTCGGGTGTCTGTAGTAGGATATCATTCGCGTCCGTTGAATAAAACATCTTTGTCCAATACGAGGTGAGTAATCGCTGTCCTGATATCCAGAAAGCTCTTTTGGTTATAAGAGACGGTGGCAGAAACATTATGTACAGAATAAATTACAAATAACGCGAAAAAACACACATAATAGTACGATTGGTTAGAGGGCGTATTTAAAACGGCAGCCATCTTCTTCGGCGCCATTCTCACTTATATGAAATTCCGCTATGTCCTCCGTCGAACCATCGAACAGGCAAAGCGATAAACACAGGACTAAGATTGAATACTCGACGCTCGTCGGATGTGGCAAGGCTTGCAAACTGCTACAGAGCTGCCCAGTGACAGGAGCCTACCAGACGTGTTAAATCACTTCTTGCTCGCTTTCGAGGCAAAAAACTGAGGCATGCATGAGAGCGTCAGCTGTTCCGGACGACTGAAGCCGATGTGAGTAAGACCTTAAAACAACTGGCAAGGTCCGCGCATGCTGGATTACAGTCATGAATGTGACCATGCACGGATTACACGTCCTGAATGTTGACCTGTTTCTAGTTTCTACTCACATTCGGCTACGGAGAGCTGATCACATAGTCATCGGAACAGTCCCTGACTGAGTCTCTGTAATTACCAACATTGTTTCAAGCAGGACACCATAGTTTCCCTGTGCCCAGTAACCTGCCATAAAGGACTACAGACCCATAGCACTCACACCTACCCCGGCCAAACCAGACCAACGCTGGGCCAATTGTGCGCTGCCCTATGGGACGCCCCAATCACAGCGGATGTGATAACAGCATGGATTCGAACCCAGGGACTGAGTTGACACCTCTTGCACTGAGACGCAGTAGCCCTTAGACCACTGCGCCACTCGGGAGCCCCCAAGTCAGAGTTCTCCCATTTTGTCTCAACTGGTCTATAACTGGTCTCTATTTAGTCCGGTTGTTGAAATAGTCTGTAAAATGGTCTCTCTCTTTAGTCAGGTTGTTTGTAGTTGGTCAAATTTGAGAGTGGTCTAGGGTTTCTGGGATATGTTTATATTTAGGTCTACTGTTATGTCAGTAAAAAACATTGTGCATGGGTCTCAGAAAGTCTGAATGAAAAACAATGAGGTTAGCTGAAGATCCCATACGCAATGAGGTTAAATGTCAAAGAACCTACCCTAGTTGTTTTGGTGTAACTCAAAAACTTTGCTTGGCGATATTCGTACTTCTCTCTCCAGAAGAACTCTGAGACCAGCCCGATGGTACAAACACCTACATGTAGGAGTGATTTTTATCCAAAGCTCTCTGTTCTTCCTAAACAAGTCACGTGTTGTGTTATTACATACACACACCTGTGGGCAGTGATGAATTGAGCACCATTGTATGATTAGTTTATAGCAAGTCATTTTATTGACTAGATATCCTATAAAACCATATAATGAACAAAACACAGATTACCAAAAGGCATATGAATTGCACGCAAACAAGAGAGAGAGAGATGCAATTTCAACACCATGCTCAGGGATTTGCATTTGTTTGCCTGAGCAGAAAATGGAAGCATCATCACTCATATCACTCAGCAAATGTCTGACTAGGTTACAGCAGGTAATTATTATGAGGTCCTAATGAACGCACACACACACACACACACACACAAACACACACCACACCACACACACACACACCACACACACAACACACACACACACAACACACACACAGAGACACACACCCACACACACACACACACACACAACACACACAACACAGAGACACACAACCCACAGAGACAAACACACACACAGAGACACAGACACAACACACACAGAGAACACACCACAGAGGACACCACACACGCACACACACACACAAACACACACAACACACGCAAAGTTGG
>JAGTTL010000522.1:20561-39869 GCA_036851935.1 Coregonus suidteri | reverse complement strand
TGGGGGGGAAGAGGGGACGCTCTACATAAGGATAGGGGTGGGGCGTTGATAATCTCATACCAGTAATAATTAATGTGATTTCAATTTCAGCGGATGCCATTCACTATTTGTGCTCACAGTCATTCTGGTTTTCTTAAATGTCATAATCCTGATGTATGGGCCTAAAAGGTAACACATAAATGTAACCTCCATTTATACCTTCTGATGAGGGTGATGGATCAGGGTGGTGGCATGATTTGGCAGGATATACAGTGAGGGAAAAAAGTATTTGATCCCCTGCTGATTTTGTACGTTTGCCCACTGACAAAATCATGATCAGTCTATAATTTTAATGGTAGGTTTATTTGAACAGTGAGAGACAGAATAACAACAACAAAATCCAGAAAAATGCATGACAAAAATGTTATAAATTGATTTGCATTTTAATGAGGGAAATAAGTATTTGACCCCCTCTCAATCAGAAAGATTTCTGGCTCCCAGGTGTCTTTTATACAGGTAACGAGCTGAGATTAGGAGCACACTCTTAAAGGGAGTGCTCCTAATCTCAGTTTGTTACCTGTATAAAAGACACCTGTCCACAGAAGCAATCAATCAATCAGATTCCAAACTCTCCACCATGGCCAAGACCAAAGAGCTCTCCAAGGATGTCAGGGACAAGATTGTAGACCTACACAAGGCTGGAATGGGCTACAAGACCATCGCCAAGCAGCTTGGTGAGAAGGTGACAACAGTTGGTGCGATTATTCGCAAATGGAAGAAACACAAAAGAACTGTCAATCTCCCTCGGCCTGGGGCTCCATGCAAGATCTCACCTCGTGGAGTTGTAATGATCATGAGAACGGTGAGGAATCAGCCCAGAACTACACGGGAGGATCTTGTCAATGATCTCAAGGCAGCTGGGACAATAGTCACCAAGAAAACAATTGGTAACACACTACGCCGTGAAGGACTGAAATCCTGCAGGGCCCGCAAGGTCACCCTGCTCAAGAAAGCACATATACAGGCCCGTCTGAAGTTTGCCAATGAACATCTGAATGATTCAGAGGAGAACTGGGTGAAAGTGTTGTGGTCAGATGAGACCAAAATCTAGCTCTTTGCCATCAACTCAACTCGCCGTGTTTGGAGGAGGAGGAATGCTGCCTATGACCCCAAGAACACCATCCCCACCGTCAAACATGGAGGTGGAAACATTATGCTTTGGGGGTGTTTTTCTGCTAAGGGGACAGGACAACTTCACTGCATCAAAGATGTACCATCAAATCTTGGGTGAGAACCTCCTTCCCTCAGCCAGGTCATTGAAAATGGGTCCTGGATGGGTATTCCAGCATGACAATGACCCAAAACAAGGCAAACAAAGGAGTGGCTCAAGAAGAAGCACATTAAGGTCCTGGAGTGGCCTAGCCAGTCTCCAGACCTTAATCCCATAGAAAATCTGTGGAGGGAGCTGAAGGTTCGAGTTGCCAAACGTCAGCCTCGAAACCTTAATGACTTGGAGAAGATCTGCAAAGAGGAGTGGGACAAAATCCCTCCTGAGATGTGTGCAAACCTAGTGGCCAACTACAAGAAACGTCTGACCTCTGTGATTGGCAACAAGGGTTTTGCCACAAAGTACTAAGTCATGTTTTGCAGAGGGGTCAAATACTTATTTCCCTCATTAAAATGCAAATCAATTTATAACATTTTTGACATGCATTTTTCTGGATTTTGTTGTTGTTATTCTGTCTCTCACTGTTCAAATAAACCTACCATTAAAATTATAGACTGATCATGTCTTTGTCAGTGGGCAAACTTACAAAATCAGCAGGGGATCAAATACTTTTTTCCCTCACTGTATAGGCAATACAATGCTAGATATTCAACAAGGTGCTCTCTACACCGTGCAGTAGTGAATTGCAAATATCATTGGACATATAAATATTTACAACCCAACTCAGTCGAGGTCTTCAGGAGAAAGGTGGTGGTGGTAGGACCCAGACCATGTTATGTTCCCTCCCTCCATCCCTATCTATCCAGACAGTGGCCTCCTCTCCAGATCGTCTCCATTCCTTTCACTACAGCCCACGCTCAAAATAATGAGATACCTGGCAGTCTGCATTTTCCTCTAAAGGTGTGACATTTACTGAACTTCCCTACTCCCTGGGTCCCCGGCTCCACAGATTCAGATTCACAGCCTGCCTGCCCGGGCTCTGTGTGCATAAATCACCTCCACTATGTTCCAGTTCAGTTTCTAGCCAGGTGACGTGATGGGAAGTGTGAGAGCGAGTCAGGGTGGTGGGTGCGAAGCGGTGTGGCCAGACAGCGGATGGATGGACAGATGGTGGGACATGTTCAGGGGTGGCTGGGATTAGAGCTGCTGCTGTTCTCTGAATGAATACATGGGGTGATGAGGCAAAAGCAGGTTAATCCTACCACCATCACCACCACCTATGCCCCCTCTGGATCTAATATACTGAACATCCCAAAACTGGACCTGGCTCTTCTACAGCTACCACTAACTGGTGCCTAGAAAGTGACAGACCAAGCAGGTCGATGGAGCCAGTGGGGTATAACATCACTACATTTGAAGCAAACACAATTTACTTTAGTTGAAATGGGTGTAAAAATGTCAAAAGATGCTATGCAACAACGATCAGTTCCTTGGGGGAAAATAACATTTTCACTCACAGTTTGAATTTGAACCTGTGATCTCTGTCAACTCAAATGTGCTCAAATGATCAATGTTATTCAGGAGCAATCAGGGAATGTGACAAAGATCTAGGAACAAGTTCCCATCAGGCAGCCCGTTCAGGAATAGATGGATGCCCAGTACTACTCTCTATCCTCTACTGTTCTCTATCCTCTACTGCTCTCTACTGCTCTCTATCCTTTACCACTCTCTATCATCTACTGCTCTCTATCCTCTACTGCTCTCTATCCTCTACTGTTCTCTATCCTCTACTGTTCTCTATCCTCTACTGTTCTCTATCCTCTACTGCTCTCTACTGCTCTCTATCCTCTACCACTCTCTATCCTCTACTGTTCTCTATCCTCTACTGCTCTCTATCCTCTACTGTAACTTAGAGCAGATGTTGGGACCATCAACCTGGGGTTATTAACTTACAACACTTGACATGTAAAGTAAGCAGTGCATGTTCAACACGACCGCTCTCCTCCTCCTCCTCTTACAGCTGCCATAATGTACATGTGTAGTTCTCAAAGCCCCTTCACGTTACATATGTTTATCAATGACTAGCAGGTTTGCAGAAACAACCCTGTTACAATGATGTTCATGTACTGTACACGATGGTAGACACACGTCATTGACTGACACAGTATTACTGATTCACCAGAGACCAATGGGGTGTAGCTTGATTAACTGACCCCCCCACTCCCCCTCTCCAGATGCTGTCAAAGCAAAGCCGCAGATGTATGACGCACACTGTTCCCTCCACAGTCCTTCTGCTCATTCCCAATCCCTGTCTCTGTGATTGGATTACTGATCACCACTCCACCTCACGTTCCCTGAGTTACAACATGATCCCACTCTGTCCTGTACTCTCCTCCACAGGGCAGTGGAAGCTTTATGGTTCCCAACGACTGAATGGACTTCATCAGCCCACCGTCAGAGCCCCTTGCGTCAAACCACAGTCACGTGCAGCCAGGCACACAACAACCAGCCTGAACAGGAGACAGGAGTATGCAGAGCTACAGTTAAACAGGAGACAGAAACATGCAGAGCTACAGTTAAATAGGAGACAGGAACATGCCAGAGCTACAGTTAAACATGAGACAGAAACATGCAGAGCTACAGTTAAATAGGAGACAGGAGCATGCAGAGCTACAGTTAAACAGGAGACAGGAACATGCCAGAGCTACAGTTAAACAGGAGACAGGAGCATGCAGAGCTACAGTTAAACAGGAGACAGAAACATGCAGAGCTACAGTTAAAATAGGAGACAGGAGCATGCAGAGCTACAGTTAAACAGGAGACAGGAGCATGCAGAGCTACAGTTAAATAGGAGACAGGAGCATGCAGAGCTACAGTTAAACAGGAGACAGGAACATGCCAGAGCTACAGTTAAACAGGAGACAGGAACATGCAGAGCTACAGTGAAACAGGAGACAGGAACATGCAGAGCTACAGTTAAACAGGAGACAGGAACGTGCAGAGCTACAGTTAAATAGGAGACAGGAGCATGCAGAGCTACAGTTAAACAGGAGACAGGAACATGCCAGAGCTACAGTTATACAGGAGACAGGAGCATGCAGAGCTACAGTTAAACAGGAGACAGAAAAATGCAGAGCTACAGTTAAATAGGAGACAGGAGCATGCAGAGCTACAGTTAAACAGGAGACAGGAACATGCAGAGCTACAGTTAAATAGGAGACAGGAGCATGCAGAGCTACAGATAAACAGGAGACAGGAACATGCAGAGCTACATTTAAACAGGAGACAGGAACATGCAGAGCTACAGTGAAACAGGAGACAGGAACATGCAGAGCTACAGTTAAATAGGAGACAGGAGCATGCAGAGCTACAGTTAAACAGGAGACAGGAACATGCAGAGCTACAGTTAAACAGGAGACAGGAACATGCAGAGCTACAGTGAAACAGGAGACAGGAGCATGCAGAGCTACAGTTAAACAGGAGTCAGGAACATGCAGAGCTACAGTTAAACAGGATCAGGAACATGCAGAGCTACAGTTAAACAGGAGACAATAGCATGCAGAGCTACAGTTAAACAGGAGACAGGAACATGCAGAGCTACAGTTAAACAGGAGACAGGAACATGCAGAGCTACAGTGAAACAGGAGACAGGAACATGCAGAGCTACAGTTAAATAGGAGACAGGAGCATGCAGAGCTACAGTTAAACAGGAGACAGGAACATGCAGAGCTACAGTTAAACAGGAGACAGGAACATACAGTGAAACAGGAGCATGCAGCGCTACAGTTAAACAGGAGTCAGGAACATGCAGAGCTACAGTTAAACAGGAGTCAGGAACATGCAGAGCTACAGTTAAACAGGAGACAATAGCATGCAGAGCTACAGTTAAACAGGAGACAGGAACATGCAGAGCTACAGTGAAACAGGAGACAGGAGCATGCAGAGCTACAGTTGAACAGGAGTCAGGAACATGCAGAGCTACAGTTAAACAGGAGACAGGAGCATGCAGAGCTACAGTTAAACAGGAGTCAGGAACATGCAGAGCTACAGTTAAACAGGAGACAATAGCATGCAGAGCTACAGTTAAACAGGAGTCAGGAACATGCAGAGCTACAGTTAAACAGGAGACAATAGCATACAGAGCTACAGTTAAACAGGAGTCAGGAACATGCAGAGCTACAGTGAAACAGGAGACAGGAGCATGCAGAGCTACAGTTGAACAGGAGTCAGGAACATGCAGAGCTACAGTGAAAACCCAATAAGACTAAACTTCTTTCTTCTTTTTTTATCCCATTGGGATAATGGTTTTATTTCAATGGTATTTGATGTGTTATTGTAGTGAGCCTCATGAAATCGCCCGGCCAGAGCATTATAGCATAGGGGCCGATTACGCAGGCTGAAGGGCAGGAGTCAACAGTGATTTATGACTGCGTACTGGGAGGGAGAGAGAGAGGGAGAGAGAGCATTGTGATAAAGGTTACGGCTCAGATGAGATCCGCATTAGTCATCTTGACTGAGAAGAGGGGGTTTAAAATATATTGAGCCTCTGGAGCAATGCCATCAGCTTTTACACTACCGTTCAAAAGTTTGGGGTCACTTAGAAATGTCCCTGTTTTCGAAAGAAAAGCAATTTTTTTGTCCATTAAAATAACATCAAATTTATCAGAAATACATTGTAGACATTGTTAATGTTGTAAATGGCTATTGTAGCTGGAAACGGCTGATTTTTTATGGAATATCTACATAAGCGTACAGAGGCCCATTATCAGCAACCATCAGTCCTGTGTTCCAATGGCATGTTGTGTTTGCTAATCCAAGTTTATCATTTTAAAAGGCTAATTGATCATTAGAAAACCCTTTTACAGTTATGTTAGCACAGCTGAAAACTGTTGTGCTGATTAAAGAAGCAATAAAACTGGCCTTCTTGAGACTAGTTGAGTATCTGGAGCATCAGCAATTGTGGGTTCGATTACAGGCTCAAAATGGCCAGAAACAAATAACTTTCTTCTGAAACTCGTCAGTCTATTCTTGTTCTGAGAAATGAAGGCTATTCCATGCGAGAAATTGCCAAGAAACTGAAGATCTCGTACAACGCTGTGTACTACTCCCTTCACAGAACAGCGCAAACTGGCAGCTTCATTAAATAGTACCCGCAAAACACCAGTCTCAACGTCAACAGTTAAGAGGTGACTCCGGGATGCTGACCTTCTAGGTAGAGTTGCAAAGAAAAAGCTATATCTCAGACTGCCCATCTTAATCTTGTATTTTTATTGGCCAGTCTGAGATATGGCTTTTTTTTTGCAACTCTGCCTAGAAGGTCAGCATCCCGGAGTCGCCTCTTCACTGTTGACGTTGAGACTGTTTTTTTGTGGGTACTATTTAATGAAGCTGCCAGTTGAGGACCTGTGAGGCGTCTGCTTCTCAAACTAGACACTCGAATGTATTTGTCCTCTTGCTCAGTTGTGCACCGGGGCCTCCCACTCCTTCTATTCTGGTTAGAGCCAGTTTGCGCGGTTCTGTGAAGGGAGTAGTACACAGCGGTGTATGAGATCTTCAGTTTCTTGGCAGTTTCTCGCATGGAATAGCCTTCATTTCTCAAAACAAGAATGGACTGAAGAGTTTCAGAAGAGAGTTCTTTCTTTCTGGCCATTTTGAGCCTGTAATCGAACACACAATTGCTGATGCTCCAGATACTCTACTAGTCTCAAGAATGCCAGTTTTATTGCTTCTTTAATCAGCACAACAGTTTTCAGCTGTGCTAACAGAATTGCAAAAGGGTTTTCTAATGATCAATTAGCCTTTTAAAATGATGAGGCCCTGAGTGGCGCAGTGGTCTAAGGCACTGCATCGCAGTGCAAACTGTGCCACTAGAGATCCTGGTTCGAATCCAGGCTCTGTCGCAGCCGGCCGCGACCGGGAGACTCATGGGCGGCGCACAATTGGCCCAGCGTCATCCAGGGTAGGGGAGGGAATGGCCGGCAGGGATGTAGCTCAGTTGATAGAGCATGGCGTTTGCAATGCCAGGGTTGTGGGTTCGATTCCCACGGGGGGCCAGTATAAAAAATTAAATAATGTATTCACTAACTGTAAGTTGCTCTGGATAAGAGCGTCTGCTAAAATGACTAAAATGTAAATGTAATAAACTTGGATTAGCAAACACAACATGCCATTGGAACACAGGACTGATGGTTGCTGATAATGGGCCTCTGTACGCCTATGTAGATATTCCATAAAAAATCAGCCGTTTCCAGCTACAATAGCCATTTACAACATTAACAATGTCTACACTTGTCACGCCCTGACATAGAGTTCACTAGTTGGTTTGGTCAGGGGTGAGTAGTATTCTATGTGGAGATCTAGTATGTTTAGATCTATGTTGGCTGGGTGTGGTTCCCAATCAGAGGCAGCTGTCGATCGTTGTCTCTGATTGGGGATCATACTTAGTAGCCTGGTTGCCTGGTTGCCTTCCTTAGTTGTGGGATCTTGACTCGTGTTTGGCTTGTGTGTAGCCACTGTTTGAGCTTCACGTTTCGTTATTTTGTCAAGTGTTTATTCGTCTTAATAAACATGTACGCATACCACGCTGCACCTTTGTCTGACCCGTCTCTCAACGACCGTGACAACACTGTATTTCTGATCAATTTGATGTTATTTTAATGGACAAGAAATTTGCTTTTCTTTTGAAAACAGGGACATTTCTAAGTGACCCCAAACTTTTGAACGGTAGTGTATGTGCGTAGAATTCATGATGGGCTTTTGGGGTTTGGGATACCCTTGGCTGGTGTTCTATTCAGAGTACTGTATGTGTCCTGGGCAGCAGAGGTCCTGATGTACAACTAGAGGCCTGGAGGGAAGCCAACTAACATTAGATACACCTGTATCCATTTTGTTCATAGTGGAACAAAGAGAGGGATGTGTCATGAATGAAAATACATTATAATAGTATCTAGGTCAATGTAAAACATACCTTAAGTCAAGACAGGTGAAAAAGGAAAGGAAACTGTTTTATCACTCAATCAATGTGAAATGGTACAAAATAACTTTGGTACCACCCTTTGGTACCACCCTCAGGCATTTCAGTCTTTACAGTACATTGGACTTTGGTTCCACTTTATAGACTGACACATCGTCAAACACTTAGTCCCTTCAAGGCATGCTGACCATGACTAACAGTGGGGTTCTTTACAAACAGATCCACACTAAATCAACTGGGCTATATTTCAGCCATGGATCTTGTGCCTGATTGATTTCACCCCTCTGGAAAACATATGTCAGAATGTCTCTCCCCTGACTTAGTGCTTATAACGGCTCACAGCATCACACATATCAGATATTCACAAAGGGAACCACGGTGCAGCCAACCCAAATACATGTCAAAACAGAGATGGCAACCCCTGATGATTAGGGTGTGGACTGCAATCAGTCTTCTCACAATCTCCCAAAACACATTGTGTAATAAAGTCTAAACAATTTATATTCTATCCTGACCTTGGCAGTAGACATGTCAATTGCTTAAAATCATTCATCTACATTTTCTGTCTCAAATGTCATTAGTGAAAAGCTGGTCTCCATTGTGTATGTTGAGGCTGAGGGGATGGTGGGGCTATACTTCAGCGAGGTGGTGTACCATGACTTGGGGTGTGATATCCCTCATTGTGTCAGAAGAGAGCCAGCTACCATCCACTACTGCATTGTCAGCAGCGTTCTGCTACAGCCCCACTGTCTCTATGCGACTCAAAAGCCAATAGACAATTCATCTCTCTTTAATGAACTACATCAATAATGTAAGAGACTGGAATTAATTTGAACAAACAGCGGCGCATGTGTGTGCTCTTGTGGATAATATTTGTCCTATCACTTAGATATACACTTAGCTCCTGTCTATGGGGGTTGTTTTGGGATATCTTGAGATATCACTCCAGAATCTAATTTATTTCACAGCTGTGAAAGTCTTGGGGGTTTTCAAAACGGAGACATTCGACCCTTGAACTTGTGTGTAGAATTTAATCTAATGTCACTCAAAACTAATGTCACTCAAAAGTAATTCTGCAGTGTCCCAATTTGGGCTGATCCCCTAGTCCTATACTATACTAATCCCTCAGGGGGACCGTGGAAACACGAGAGTTTTGCCAGAGGATCAGACAACAGCATCGGACAGTGTTTTAGAGTGGACATGAACTCATTTCATATCCCAGCATGTTATGATAGAGATGCCCAGAGTCTAGTGAACCACACTGTATCTGATGGGGTTTCCATCTGTGTTCAGGGAGTATATAAAAGCTATACCTTAAATAAATGTGTTATGAACCTTGTGAGATATTGGCTTGGATACTCTACATGTCACTCAGTTCTTTGCAGTAGGAGACATACCAGCCCTCCTTATGCCTAATGACACCCTATCCATGTCAATGTGCACAATATCCCACTGTGTTAGAGCAGGGCGTTAGAACAGGGAGAAGGAGGAAAGTGCTTCACCCAGCAGTAATGCCCATAGAGATAGGAGTGACAGGGCTTGTCTCTCATGATATTAGAATCACTACACTGAGAGGAGGAGAGAAATAATGCCATTAAACCACTCAACCCAGCACTAACGTTAGGTTATATTCTGCATGTATTCATAAAGCTTTACTTCACTGTCATTACATTTTGAGCTGTCTATTTCAATCATTTGACTCATGTGGATTCATCACAAGGCTTTCACTGCACAAGCTCTGTCAGGGTTTCTAGCCTGTCAGATTCTTTGCGCACATTAAACTACAAACCTCCGACGTCACAAACTGATGTTCCGCACCATTAGACCAAGGATGCTGACTCCATCAACAGGATGACGCCAGAAGTCCAACGTCATTGCAGATACACACCCGTCTTTTTTGCACACGTAGCAAAGTCAGCACAACACCTGTGATTGTGTCATTGCACTGGGAAAAAGCTAATATCCTATAATGAATGTGTGTTTATGTGCATTATGTATGTGTTAATGTATGAGCATGTACTATGTGTGTGTGGTGTGTGTTGCTGCATGTGTGAGGCAGGATTGCCTGCACGGAAAGAGCGAGAGAGAGAGAGAGAGAGAGAGAGAGAGAGAGAGAGAGAGAGAGAGAGAGAGAGAGAGAGAGAGAGAGAGAGAGAGAGAGAGAGAGAGCAGAGAGAGAGAGAGAGAGAGAGAGAGAGAGGAGAGATACACACAGCCCTTACTCCTCCCTTCTCGGCAGAAATGTGCCATGGATCACTGGCATCAGACAGGCCACAGATCATATGAACACATAAACACACCTGCTCACACACACAAGGAATCTAACATACGCACATAATATCCTGCAGACATACGCATAGGAACACTGTTTATTGCTTGTGCAAATTACAGTAGCTACACAACCATTAATTTCCCTTGCCTCCCCTCCCAGTGGGGGGAGAATAGGAATGTGTGTGTGTGTGTGCTGGTGTGTGTGTATGTGCAAGACACCAGAGCTGCAAGACAAGTGTGGCTCAGCTACTGTCAGAAAACTGATCAAGAGTGAAAAGCTGCATGGGCAAGAGGAGGGGAGGAGGGGAGGAGGGGTGTTTGGGACAGAAGGGTGAGAGAGAATAGTTGCACTGAGGAAGCAGAATCTTCCTCGCAGCATAAGCATTCCTCAAGGGGCATGAGCAGAATACTGAGGGGAATCTAATGAGATTACATTAAGTACACATGAACAAATCCCCACCTCTACATTGCATTTGGTAATGTAATTTATTTAGGCAGAGCCCTCAGTTGTTTAAAACTATTGGAATATCACGGATAGTTTTGACCGTCCTTTTTAGTAGCGAATTGTGCAACGTCCCAATCGTTTAGCATGAATGAATGTAGCCCCAAACGGGACCTTCCACTCAACCCCATTCATGATGGCATAGCAGTGTGGTCGTGTTCTTTGTTGTGTGTCTGTGTAAATAGCCAGTTTTTTTTCGTACATATTTCCCTATCACACTTTTTCATCCTTCTACAAAATATACTTTCCTGCAACCCGCCTCACTCAATGTGGAACGGATTCTATTATTGACTTACCTTTTATCTAGAATCTCCAGTTGATACCAGCTAGCCAGCTAACTAGCTACTTGCTATTAGCCACCATTAGCGGTTTTCACCCAGAACATCGGATTTTCTGCCGGAATAACTGAATCACTGGACATTAACACCGAGATCGCAACTAGCTAGCCGCAACCGAATTGGATGTTGCTGTTTGGGCTAATCACCACTGCCCTTGAAGCAAGCACCAGTTAGCCTTGAGCCAGGCCCATATCCCGGCTATCTACCTCTCTGTCTACCGGACGGGAGTAGCCAGCTAACTAGCTACTTGCCATTAGCCACCGCTAGCGGGTTTCTCACCATTGTCCGTGGCCTGCACTACCTACCAGCCAGCTCTAGCCTGGACTATTATCCGCCAGTCTGCACTGTCTGCACAGCGCGTTATCGACCCAGAACATATCGGTTTTTCTGCCAGAATCACTGATTCACTGGACCTTTAACACCAGATCATCGTAGCTAGATAGCTGCAATCAAATGGTTGACACGGAGCACCGCCGATCCAACACGACTGGTCTGCCGACGAAATCGTCTGATGTGATTACAACAGGTTTCACGTTACGACGTCGACCACGAAGATCCATCTGCTAGCCCCGGCCCGCTAGCACACGCTAGCCGTGGCCTCTTGCTCGCTAGTGCTACAGCAGCCCCCGAACTACCTCCGAACTCTCCTATTGCTGTTCACCGGACCTTATGATAACTCAGCTATACAGCTGATGCCTGCTGGACTGTTCCTTTATACGGTACCGCATCCTGTTTATGTTTGGCCTCAGCCCAAACTTTGTTGCCATTACCAGCTGTTGTCTTAGCTCTCGAATAACACCTGTGATTGCTTTATGCCTCTCTCCCATTTCAATATGCCTTGCTTATTGCTGTTTCGGTTATTTCTTATTGTACTATTTCACTGTAGATCCCCCAGCCCAGCTCAACCTGCCATAGATAGCTCCTTTGTCCCACCCCCCATACATGCGGAGACCGACTCAATCGGTGCCTCCAGTGATGCTATCTCTTTCATCGTTACCCAACGCTTAGGTTTACCTCCACTGTACTCATATCCTTCCATATCCTTTTCTGTACATAATGCCCTGAATCTATTCTACAACGCCCGGAAACCTGCCCCTTTTTTTCTCTGTACCCAACGCACTAGAAGACCAGTACTTAAAGCCTTTAGCCGTATCCTTATTCTACTCATCCTCTGTTCCTCTGGTGATGTAGAGGTTAACCCAGGCTCTGTAGCCCCCAGTATTACTCCTACTCCCCAGGCGTTATCATTTGTTGACTTCTGTAACCGTAAAAGCATTGGTTTCTTGCACGTTAACATCCGAAGCCTCCTCCCTAAGTTTGAGTTATTCACTGCGTTAGCACACTCCGCCAACCCTGATGTCCTAGCAGTGTCTGAATCCTGGCTTAGGAAGGCCACCAAAAATTCAGAAATGTCCATCCCCAACTACAACATTTTCCGTCTCGATAGAACTGCCAAAGGGGGTGGGGTTGCAATCTACTGTAGAGATAGCCTGCAGAGCTCTATCGTACTATCCAGGTCTGTGCCCAAACAGTTTCAGCTTCTACTTCTAAAAATCCACCTTTCCAGAAATAAGTCTCTCACTGTTAGCGCTTGCTACAGACCCCCCTCAGCCCGAGCTGTGCCCTGGACACCATATGTGAACAGATTGCCCCCCATCTATCCTCAGAGTTCGTACTGCTTGGTGACCTAAACTGGGATATATTTAACACCCCAGCCAACCTACAATCTAAACTAGATGCCCTCAATCTCACACAAATGATCAACGAACCTACCAGGTACAACCCTAAATCTGTAAACATGGGCACCCTCATAGATATCATCCTGACAAATTTACCCTCTAAATACACCTCCGCTGTCTTCAACCAGGATCTCAGCGATCACTGCCTTATTGCCTTCGTCCGTAATGGGTCCGCGGTCAAACGACCACCCCTCATCACTGTCAAACGCTCCCTAAAACACTTTAGCGAGCAGGCCTTTCTAATTGACCTGGCCCGGGTATCCTGGATGGATATTGACCTCATTCCGTCAGTAGAGGATGCCTGGTTGTTCTTTAAAAGTGCTTTCCTCTCAATCTTAAATACGCATGCCCCATTCAAAAAATTCAAGAACTAAGAACAGATATAGCCCCCGGTTCTCCTCAGACTTGACTGCCCTTGACCAGCACAAAAACATCCTGTGGCGTACTGCATTAGCATCGAACAGCCCCCGCGATATGCAACTTTTCAGGGAAGTCAGGAACCAATATACACAATCAGTTAGGAAAGCAAAGGCTAGCTTTTTCAAACAGAAATTTGCATCCTGTAGCACTAACTCCTAAAAGTTTTGGGACACTGTAAAGTCCATGGAAAATAAGAGCACCTCCTCCCAACTGCCCACTGCACTGAGGCTAGGAAACACTGTCACCACCGATAAATCGACAATAATCGAGAATTTCAACAAGCATTTTGCTACGGCTGGCCATGCTTTCCACTTGGCTACCACTACCCCAGCCACCAGCTCTGCACCCTCCGCTGCAACTTGCCCATGCCCCCCCCCCCCCCCCGCTTCTCCTTCACACAAATTCAGACAGCTGATGTTCTGAAAGAGCTGAAAAATCTGGGCTACAAATCAGCTGGGCTAGACAATCTGGACCCTTTCTTTCTAAAATTAGCCGCCGAAATTGTCGCAACCCCTATTTCTAGCCTGTTCAAACTCTCTTTCGTAACGTCTGAGATCCCCAGAGATTGAAAAGCTGCCGCGGTCATCCCCCTCTTCAAAGGGGGTGACACTCTAGATCTAAACTGTTACAGACCTATATCCATCCTGCCCTGCCTTTCGAAAGTATTTGAAAGCCAAGTTAACAAACAGATCACCGACCATTTCGAATCCCACCGTACCTTCTCCGCTATGCAATCCGGTTTCCGAGCTGGTCATGGGTGCACCTCAGCCACGCTCAAGGTCCTAAATGATATTATAACCGCGATCGATAAAAGACAGTACTGCGCAGCCGTCTTCATCGACCTGGCCAATGCTTTTGACTCTGTCAACCACCGCATTCTTATTGGCAGACTAAATAGCCTTGGTTTCTCAAATGACTGCCTCACCTGGTTCACCAACTACTTCTCAGATAGAGTTCAATGTGTCAAATCGGAGGGCCTGTTGTCTCTATGGGGGTGCCACAGGGTTCAATTCTAGGGCCGACTCTATTCTCTGTGTATATCAATGATGTTGCTTTTGCTGCTGGTGAAGCTCGGATCCACCTCTATGCGGATGACACCATTTTGTATACATCTGGCCCTTCATTGGACACTGTGTTAACAAACCTCCAAACGAGCTTCAACGCCATACAACACTCCTTCCGTAGCCTCCAACTGCTCTTAAACACTAGTAAAACTAAATGCATGCTCTTCAACCGAACGCTGCTTGCACCCGCCCACCCGACTAGAATCAATACTCTCGGCGGGTCTGACCTAGAAACTCTCCTTCCAGACTCACATTAAGAATCTCCAATCCAAAGTTAAATCTAGAATCGGCTTCCTATTTCGCAACAAAGCCTCCTTCACTCATACTGCCAAACATGCCCTCGTAAAACTGATTATCCTACCGATCCTTGACTTCGGCGATGTCATTTACAAAATAGCCTCCAACACTCTACTCAGAAAATTGGATGTAGTCTATCACAGTGCCATCCGTTTTGTCACCAAAGCCCCATATACTACCCACCATTGTGACCTGTACGCTCTTGTTGGCTGGCCCTCACTACATATTCGTCGCCAAACCCACTGGCTCCAGGTCATCTATAAATCACTGCTAGGCAAATCACCCGTCTTACCTTAGCTGACTGGTCACCATAGCAACACCCACCCGTAGTCTGCGCTCCAGCAGGTATGTCTCACTGGTCATCCCCAAAGCCAACACCTCCTTTGGCCGCCATTCCTTCCAGTTCTCTGCTGCCAATGACTGGAACGAACTGCAAAAATCTCTGAAGCTAGAGACTCTTATTTCCCTCACTAACTTTAAGCTGAGAACTTGTTCTCAACTGGCTTACCTGGTTAAATATATATATTTTTTTATCATCTGTAATGAATTGTGGCGGTGTGTGACTCTGCCATTAATCACCCTCACCAAGCCTGGCAAAGGTTAGACTGGGCGCTGTTCTGGGGCCACCTGGCACCGCCACCCAATAACTCACCCTGGAGATTCACCTGGCGCTGTACACAATGCCCCCTATCATCTATTACTAATGCTCCAGTGAAGGTGCCAATGTGTCATACACACAATGCAGCTTTCTAGTACTGGCCAGGATGTGGTAGTGGTGTGATAGGTGTGGGAGATGAAAGAGGAGAAGGCCTCTGAGACTGAGGATACTGCGTCTGTTAGCTCCAACAGATCTTGACAATACGGATTCATTTGTGTCCTGTTTAGTTTAGCTTTTTGACGACAGATGCAACCGAAGACAGACTCTGTCACGTTCGTTGAAAAAAAAAAAAAAAAAAAAATGACGGGTCAGACCAAGGCGCAGCGTGAAATGCGTACATGTTCTATTAAACTGAATAAACACACGACAAAACAATAAAGTCCTAAGGTAACACACAACAAACCTTACACGGAAAAACAAGATCCACAAACCCACTAGTGCCAATAGGCCTGCCTAAGTATGATCGGGCTACAGCTGCCTCTGATTGGGAACCACACCGGCCAACATAGATCTATACATAATAGATCGAAACATAGAAAAAACACCACAAAGAATATACACACCACTGACTCAACATATAAGAGTCCCCTGAGTCAGGGGTGTGACAGTACCCCCTCCCCCCAAAGGTGCGGACTCTGACCGCCACCAACCTGACATGACAGGGAAGGGTCCGGGTGGCATTCCGCATCGGAGGCGGATCCTGCTCCCGGGCGTGACGACCACAATCTCTCCTCCTCCCTGTTGCGCCCCTTGGTCTGGTCTGGACCTCGGCGCGCTGCTTCCCCTCTCCTTCCTCCCACGATACGCCAGGCCTGTCTGGACCCTGGTGTGGGAGACCCCGAACCTGGAGAGGGGCTGACGTCATGGTCTGGACTGGAGCCGCTGACCGGAGCTGGACTGGGCACCGGTGGAGGAGCGGACTGCTCTGGCTCCGGAGTGGAGCCGCTGACCGGAGCTGGATCAGGCCACGGGTTTGGATCGGACTGCTCTGGCTCCGGAGTGGAGCCGCGTGACCAGAGCTGGACTGGACCCCGGTGGAGCGGATTGCTCTGGCTCCGGAGTGGAGCAGCTGACCCAGAGCTGGATCAGGCACCGGTTGGAGCGGACTGCTCTGGCTCCGGAGTGGAACAATGCTGACCGGAACTGGATCAGGCACCGGTGGAGCGGACTGCTCTGGCTCCGGAGTGGAGCTGGGCACGGGCCGTGACGGACTTGGACAAACGCACCCACTGGTCTGGTGCGAGGATCAGGCATGGGGCCGGACCGGACTAGGAACACACGCACCACTGGCTTGGTGCGAGGGGCAGGAACGGGCCGGGCCGGGACTGGCGACGCGCACTACTGGCTTGGTGCGAAGGAGCATGGAACGGGCCAGGCTGGCGACGCGCACCACTGGCTTGGTGCGAGGAGCAGGAACAGGCCGGGCCGGACTGGCGACGCGCACCATTGGCTTGGTGCGAGGAGCAGGAACAGGCCGGGCCGGGCTGGCGACGCGCACCCACTGGCTTGGTGCGAGGAGCAGGAACAGGCCGGGCCGGCGACGCGCACCACTGGCTTGGTGCGAGGAACAGGAACAGGCCGGGCCGGACTGTGGAGGCGGACTGGAGGTCTGGAGCGGAGAGCTGGCCACACACCCGTCCTGGCTGAATGCCTACTTCGGACAGTATGTGTGAGGCATCAGCACAGGACGCACTGGGCTGTGCACGCGCACTGGCGATAACAGTTCGTAGAACTGGCGCAGGATATGCAGGACCGAGGAGGCGTACTGGAGACCAGGAGCGTTGAGCCGGCACATCACCCCGTCCTGGCTGGAGTGCCCATCTTCGCACGGCACGTGCGTGGTGCAAGCACAGGACGTACAGGACTGTGCCGGCGCACTGGCGACACAGTACGTAGCTCCGCATAACACAGAGCCTGCCCAGTCATACGCTTCCTTGCGTGAGTATGGGGAAGTTGGCTCTTGCTCTGACACTAGGCTCCGCCAACCAACCCGTGTGCCCCCCCCCAAAACTTTCTGGGGATGCTTCTCGGGCTTCCTCCTCGACCGGCCTCCTCCGTGTTGCCATTGCACCTCTCCTGCCTGGGCATCTACCTAGCCCATGGTCTCCTCTCCCCGCAAATATCTCTTCCCATGGACCACAATTTGCCCCACTGTGACATGGCTATTCGCTCCGCCTGGGGCACGCTGCTTGGTCTTCGTTTGGTGGTGGATCTTCTGTCACGTTCGTTGAATGACGGGTCAGACCAAGGCGCAGCGTGAAATTGTACATGTTTATTAAACTGAATAAACCACACGACAAAACAATAAACCAACGACAGAAGATGTTTGTTGTGTGTCCTAAGGTAACACACAACAAACCTTACAAGGAACAAGATCCACAACCCACTAGTGCCAATAGGCTGCCTAAGTATGATCCCCAATCAGAGACAACGAGCTACAGCTGCCTCTGATTGGGAACCACACCGGCCAACATAGATCTACACATAATAGATCAAAACATAGAAAACACCACAAAGAATTATACACACCCTGACTCAACATATATGAGTCCCCTGAGTCAGGGCGTGTGACAGACCATCCAGTGCCTGCTGTGCTAGAAGCTTCTCTCAAAGCCAATTCCACAAACAGACAGAAACAGGAAGCAGAGAGCCTGTCTGAGTATGTGGGTGTTAGTTAACTGCTATAAAAACATGCTAAAAGAATCAGGCAAGTCTGACTCATTATGGTGCTTAGTGAAACTTTTCACAATCCCTCTTTTAACCTCACTGAGTTGTTACTGTATGGTGCCAATCAACAAAACTACCATGACCAGTGGGATAAACCTGATTTCATTTAACACATTCAAGACTGATGTTTTTTACAGTTTGTATCTGATGATGAACTCAGTGATTCAATTTGCTGTGGGTAACTTAATAAATCCCAGTCAGAGACAGAGCGTGGCTAACAGTAGTGATGGGTGTCGTTCATTTGGCTCCCTGTTACTACTGCTTTTTAACTCCAGACATCTATTATCTGAAGATACAATTATAAAAAACATTATCTGAAGATGGTAATTCCTCAGTACAGGAACAATATAGTGAGGAGAGAGCCTCATTCTTGTCCACTCACTTTTTCAGTGTGTAAAATGTTTTGTTCTTTTTTTATGCAGGTAAAAATGTATTGAAACTCATATTTCACAATCTGACATAATGGTAGACAATGTTTTAGGCTTAAATTAGAGATCAACAATTTTTTCATGGTTTAGGTCCACTTCTAAGCACTACTGAACAGAGAGCCAAACAGCTCTTGTTAGGTGAAGGGAATCATCCTGCCTCACTGAAAAAGACTTGGAATGACCATCACTGTGACACTCTGGCTCCCATGGACTTTGATTATTGAGCCAGGGTTGTTCATTTTCATTGTTTGGGTGTATTTCTATGTTGGGCTATTTCTAGTTGTTCATTTCTATGTTTGGTGATTGGTCCTTGATTAGTCATATGACTCCCAAATGGAGGTGGTAACGAGTGTCAGCTGTCGGCTCGTTATCTTCTGATTGGGAGCCATATTTAAAACTGTGTGGTTTCTCCTTGGTTTGTGGGTTTTTGTTCCTTTTCAGTCAGTGTTACAGAGGACTTCACTATCGTCATTTTGTTGTTTTTTCGTGGTTGCTTTGTTTAAATAAAAGTCATCATGTTCACTCCACGCGCTGCGTATTGGTCCGTCCGCTTCTTCAGACGATCGTGACAGAAAAACCCACCATCAAAGGACTCAAGCAGCGGTCAAGCGGCAACAGGACCCAGCTCCAAAGGCTTCCTGGACATGGGAGGAGATTGTGGACCGGAAAGGGTTCCTGGACTGGGGAAGGAGATCCTGGATGGGATGGATCGCCGTCCATGGAGCCGAAACGGTGGAGAGGCGA
>JAGTTL010000522.1:0-20061 GCA_036851935.1 Coregonus suidteri | reverse complement strand
GGGTTTCGGGGGGTAACCAAAGCGTTGGGTAACGATGACAGAGTTTAGCATCATGTATGGGGGGTGGGACAAAGGAGCCATCTAAGGCAGGTTGAGCTGGACTGGGGGCTCCACAGTGAAATAGTACAATAAGAAATAACCAAAACAGCAATAAGCAAGGCATATTGACATGGGAGAGAGGCATAAAGCAATCACAGGTGTTATTCGAGAGAGCTAAGACAACAGCTGGTAATGGCGACAAAGTTTGGGCTGAGGCTAAACATAAACAGGATGCGGTACCGTATAAAGGAACAGTCCAGAAGGCATCAGCTGTATAGCTGAGTTATCATAAGGTCTGGTGAACAGCAATAGGAGTTTGGGGGCTGCTACAGCACTGGCGAGCAAAAGGCACGGCTTGCGTGTGCTAGCGGGCCGGGGCTAGCAGATGGATCTTCGTGGTCGACGTCGTAACGGGAAGCCTGTTGAAACCACATCAGACGATTTCGTCGGCAGACCAGTCGTGTTGGATCGGCGGGGCTCCGGGTCAACACTAGAAGGTCCCGTCCGGTTGACAGAGAGGTAGATAGCCGGGAGATGGGCCTGGCTCGAGGCTAGCTCAAGGCTAACTGGTGCTTGCTAAGGGGCAATGGTAATTATCCAACGACAACAGCCATTCGGTTGCAGCTAGCTAGTTGCGATGATCCGGCGCTAGGGTCCAGTGATTCCAGCAGAAAATCCGATATGATCTAGGTCGATAGCACGCTGTGCAGACTGGCCGACAAATTGTCCAGGTTAGAGCTAGAGCTGGCTGGTGGGTAGTGCAGTCCACGGACAATGGTGAAGATGCTAACGATGGCTAATAGCAAGTAGCTAGCTAGCTGGCTACCACAGCCATTCGGTTGCAGCTAGACTAGTTTCAGCTTAAGGTTCTTGATAAAAGTCATAAAGAAATAATAGAATCCTTTCCATGTTGGGTGAGGTGGGTTGCAGGAAAGTATATTTAGTTAATGGATGAAAAGTAAAATTGAGAAATATATACAAAATAGACAAAAAACAAAAAAACTGGCTATTTACACAAGGACACTATAGAAAACTCGACCACACTGCTACACCATCTTGGTATACAGAGTACGCAGATGAGCTTCCCTGAGATGGTTTCTGACAGTTTGTGCAGAAATTATTCAGTTGGATGTACTGCAAATTCTCTAAAACAACGTTGGCGGCGGCTTATTGTAGTAGAGAAATTAACATTCAATTTTCTGGCAACAGCTCCGGTGGACATTCCTGCAGTCAGCATGCCAATTGCATGCTTCCTCAAAACTTGAGACTGTGGCATTGTGTTATATGGCCTTTTATTGTCCCCTGCACAAGGTGCACCTGTGTAATGTTCATGCTGTTTAATCCGCTTCTTGATATACCACACCTGTCATGTGGATGGATTATCTTGGCAAAAGAGAAATGCTCACTGACAGAGATGTAAACAAATTTGCACACAGAATTTGAGAGAGAAAAGCTTTTTGTGCATATGGAACATTTATTTTATTTCAGATTATGAAACATGGGACCAACACTTTACATGTTGCGTTTATATTTTTGTTCAGTATAACTGCAGAGGGTACAGTTCTGATTTAGATCATTCACATGTTTAGATATTGAATATATCATATTTGTGTAGTACTTATTTTGTAGCACAGTTATTCACCAGGAATTTACATAGTAAAATGGTAATTACTTAAGCAATAATACGAGGCCATGTGTTATAACATTTTATCATGTCTGTGACGTGGTCATAGCCACCAGGGAAGCCGAGTGGGGTAGACAACCACCGGCATGATAAAAATGTCATAACATGTAATTAGAATCATATTAACACCCACTGGAGTCAATTGGGCGCTAGCACAAAAACCCAACATGAGCATGAATTACATGAACAAGAAGCTCAACATTACAAATCTTTTCCAGGATTTAAGATAATGAACTTGTCCTCTGTAATATCGTATAGCTTAAGGCAGGTTTCTCGACTCATTATAAGGGATTTCTGCCTGTCTGTCTAGTCTTGACTCTAGTGGCCATGTATATGTTGTCTTGTAAATCATGGGCAGGATAGATTCTAACAATGGGAATTCTAAACCACCCATTGTATAAACAATAAAAACCAATAAATTATCAATGCTTATATTATTTGTATCTAAAGTAGTCAATATTATGCAATTGTATTTAGAGTAATGAATATAACTAATTTAATAAATAACTATTTAGCCTAATAATATCTGTCTCTTCATAATATCATGCATTATCTCATCACTAATGGGAACTAATTCTAAACTGGTGGTAGGAACTGTAAGTTCTCAAATCAACTTCATATGACCTTTCATAGGTTGGTCTCTCTGTCCTCTGGTAAACGGTAGAAGTGATGATTGAAGAGCAGAGCTGAGGAGGAGGTTTGGTAAGCATGGATGGCTGCAGGGCCTATCAGCTTGGCTATAGATAGGTGTGTATATTTTACATAACCTCTGTGTTTCCTTGAAAAGCTCTCTTGGCAGGCGCATGACTGAAGACAGCGCAGCCCCAACCTGCTGGCCTGCAATAGGTCAAACTCCAGCTGGAGATTCTATTTGTGTTACGTAATTAGGTCACGCAGCTTGCTTCTCCCATTTTTTTAAACCATCCAATGTTCTGCCCGCCGGCTCCTCAGTTGAATTAATTACTGTCATGCAACCTCCACAGCTACTAACGAAGAATGGTATGCCAGAGTTATGCCCCAAAGGTGTGAAAATAAGAGGATGTCACATGGGCGAGTGCTCCTGCAGGCTGAGCCTCCATGGTGGGCGAGGTGTTGGCAAGGGCACACACTACATGGATATTGTGTCAGAGATTGAGGAGGGATTAGTCTTGAGGTAAGTTTCAGTAAGTCATGGGCACTCGAGGTGTTGTAGCACAAAATTGTCGAGTCCTTTTGCATTGGCAGTGGGAATCATGTCAAACTGTTTGGCCAGTGAGCCGGGAGCCCATTAGTTGTCACAGTTATTATGGACCTGTGTGTCCACCATGACACGGGATCTTATATTTTGCATTTATGTCAGTGCCCTCTCCTTAATGGCAATTTCATAGGTAGGAACCATGGCTAGTAAATGGTCTTGTCTACACTTTGCTATGGAGGATGCCATCTGAAGAAGGTCCAGAATGCCATTGTTCTTTGATGTGGGGGGGTACAGGTTTGTAAAGGTTAGTTACAGCATGTTACTTGTTTTAATCACTATCCGTCCTCCTCTCCATTGGCTGCTGAACACCAACCATTCCCAGGGCAAAACCCAGTCACATGCCCCCATTGTGAAATCAAACATCAACAAATGAATGCCCACATGGCTGGCCTTTCACCTCACCCTCCTTTTTCATGGATGCAGGCCCGGCTCGGGTAACCCTATCCCCAGACAAGCAGGCCTGCGCCCTGGCTCTCTCCCCTCCGTGTGAAGTCCGGACACTCCTGCTCTGGCTGTGGGCTGGACAGCTGCTGGCCCTGTTTACTGCTACGGCCCCTCGCAGGGTAGCATTCTTCATACCTGGTCAATGTCAGAGGCTACAGCCCCTCACTGTGGCCTGTGTCTCCAACGGGAGCACACAAAGCACTATTCAAATCAAATCAAATCCAATTTTATTTGCCACATGAGCCGAATACAACAGGTGTAGACATTACCGTGAAATGCTTACTTACAGCCTTAACCAACAATGCATTCTTTTTTTTATAAAAAAAGTAAAATAAAACAACAACAACAAAAAAGTGTTGAGAAAAAAAGAGCAGAAGTAAAATAAAATAACAGTAGGGAGGCTATATACAGGGGGGTACCGGTGCAGTGCAAATAGTCTGGGTAGCCATGATGAGCTGTTCAGGAGTCTTATGGCTTGGGGGTAGAAGCTGTTGAGAAGCCTTTTGGACCTAGACTTGGCACTCCGGTACCGCTTGCCGTGCGGTAGCAGAGAGAACAGTCTATGAATAGGTTGGCTGGAGTCTTTGACAATTTTGAGGGCCTTCCTCTGACACCGCCTGGTATAGAGGTCCTGGATGGCAGGAAGCTTGGCCCCAGTGATGTACTGGGCCGTACGCACTACCCTCTGTAGTGCCTTGCGGTCGGAGGCCGAGCAGTTGCCATACCAGGCGGTGATGCAACCAGTCAGGATGCTCTCGATGGTGCAGCTGTAGAACTTTTTGAGGATCTGAGGACCCATGCCAAATCTTTTCAGTCTCCTGAGGGGGAATAGGCTTTGTCGTGCCCTCTTCACGACTGTCTTGGTGTGTTTGTACCATGATAGTTTGTTGGTAATGTGGACACCAAGGAACTTGAAGCTCTCAACCTGTTCCACTACAGCCCCGTCGATGAGAATGGGGGCGTGCTCAGTCCTCTTTTTGTTCCTGTAGTCCACAATCATCTCCTTTGTCTTGGTCACGTTGAGGGAGAGGTTGTTATCCTGGCACCACACGGCCAGGTCTCTGACCTCCTCCCTATAGGCTGTCTCATCGTTGACGGTGATCAGGCCTACCACTGTTGTGTCGTTGGCAAACTTAATGATGGTGTTGGAGTCGTGCCTGGCCATGCAGTCAAACGTGAACAGGGAGTACAGGAGGGGACTGAACACGCACCCCTGAGGGGCCCCCGTGTTGAGGATCATCGTGGCAGATGTGTTGTTACTTACCCTTACCACCTGGGGGTCAGGAAGTCCAGGATCCAGTTGCAGAGGGAGGTGTTTAGTCCCAGGATCCTTAGCTTAGTGATGAGCTTTGAGGGCACTATGGTGTTGAACGCTGAGCTGTAGTCAATGAATAGCATTCTCACGTATGTGTTCCTCTTGTCCAGGTGGGAAAGGGCAGTGTGGAGTGCAATAGAGATTGCATCATCTGTGGATCTGTTGGGGCGGTATGCAAATTGGAGTGGGTCTAGGGTTTCTGGGATAATGGTGTTGATGTGAGCCATGACCAGCCTTTCAAAGCACTTCATGCCTACAGACGTCAGTGCTACGGGTCGGTAATCATTTAGGCAGGTTATCTTAGTGTCCTTGGGCATGGGGACTATTGAGGTCTGCTTGAAACATGTTGGTATTACAGACTCAGTCAGGGACATGTTGAAAATGTCAGTGAAGACACTTGCCTGTTGGTCAGCACATGCTCGGAGTACACGTCCTGGTAATCCGTCTGGCCCTGCGGCCTTGTGAATGTTGACCTGCTCAAAAGTCTTACTCACATCGGCTACGGAGAGCGTGATCACATACAGTGGGGAAAAAAAGTATTTAGTCAGCCACCAATTATGCAAGTTCTCCCACTTAAAAAGATGAGAGAGGCCTGTAATTTTCATCATAGGTACACGTCAACTATGACAGACAAAATGAGGGGAAAAAATCCAGAAAATCACATTGTAGGATTTTTAATGAATTGATTTGCAAATTATGGTGGAAAATAAGTATTTGGTCAATAACAAAAGTTTCTCAATACTTTGTTATATACCCTTTGTTGGCAATGACACAGGTCAAACGTTTTCTGTAAGTCTTCACAAGGTTTTCACACACTGTTGCTGGTATTTTGGCCCATTCCTCCATGCAGATCTCCTCTAGAGCAGTGATGTTTTGGGGCTGTCGCTGGGCAACACGGACGTTCAACTCCCTCCAAAGATTTTCTATGGGGTTGAGATCTGGAGACTGGCTAGGCCACTCCAGGACCTTGAAATGCTTCTTACGAAGCCACTCCTTCATTGCCCAGGCGGTGTGTTTGGGATCATTGTCATGCTGAAAGACCAGCCACGTTTCATCTTCAATGCCCTTGCTGATGGAAGGAGGTTTTCACTCAAAATCTCACGATACATGGCCCCATTCATTCTTTCCTTTACACGGATCAGTCGTCCTGGTCCCTTTGCAGAAAACAGCCCCAAAGCATGATGTTTCCACCCCCATGCTTCACAGTAGGTATGGTGTTCTTTGGATGCAACTCAGCATTCTTTGTCCTCCAAACACGACGAGTTGAGTTTTTACCAAAAAGTTCTATTTTGGTTTCATCTGACCATATGACATTCTCCCAATCCTCTTCTGGATCATCCAAATGCACTCTAGCAAACTTCAGACGGGCCTGGACATGTACTGGCTTAAGCAGGGGGACACGTCTGGCACTGCAGGATTTGAGTCCCTGGCGGCGTAGTGTGTTACTGATGGTAGGCTTTGTTACTTTGGTCCCAGCTCTCTGCAGGTCATTCACTAGGTCCCCCCGTGTGGTTCTGGGATTTTTGCTCACCGTTCTTGTGATCATTTTGACCCCACGGGGTGAGATCTTGCGTGGAGCCCCAGATCGAGGGAGATTATCAGTGGTCTTGTATGTCTTCCATTTCCTAATAATTGCTCCCACAGTTGATTTCTTCAAACCAAGCTGCTTACCTATTGCAGATTCAGTCTTCCCAGCCTGGTTCAGGATTACAATTTTGTTTCTGGTGTCCTTTGACAGCTCTTTGGTCTTGGCCATAGTGGAGTTTGGAGTGTGACTGTTTGAGGTTGTGGACAGGTGTCTTTTATACTGATAACAAGTTCAAACAGGTGCCATTAATACAGGTAACGAGTGGAGGACAGAGGAGCCTCTTAAAGAAGAAGTTACAGGTCTGTGAGAGCCAGAAATCTTGCTTGTTTGTAGGTGACCAAATACTTATTTTCCACCATAATTTGCAAATCAATTCATTAAAAATCGTACAATGTGATCTTCTGGAGAAAAAAATTCTCAATTTGTCTGTCATAGTTGACGTGTACCTATGATGAAAATTACAGGCCTCTCTCATCTTTTTAAGTGGGAGAACTTGCACAATTGGTGGCTGACTAAATACTTTTTTTTCCCACTGTAGTCATCCGGAACAGCTGGTGCTCTCATGCATGCTTACGTGTTGCTTGCCTCGAAGCGAGCATAGAAGTGGTTTAGCTCGTCTGGTAGGCTTGTGTCACTGGGCAGCGCGTGGCTGTGCTTCCCTTTGTAGTCTGTAATAGTTTTCAAGCCCTGCCACATCCGACGAGCGTCAGAGCCGGTTTAGTACGATTCAATCTTAGTCCTGTATTGACTCTTTGCCTGTTTGATGGTTCGTCGGAGGGCATAGCAGGATTTCTTATAAGCGTCCGGGTTAAAGTCCCGCTCCTTGAAAGCGGCAGCTCTACCCTTTAGCTCAGTGCGGATGTTGCCTGTAATCCATGGCTTCTGGTTGGGTATGTATGTACGGTCACTGTGGGGATGACGTCATCGATGCACTTATTGATGAAGCCAGTTACTGATGTGGTGTACTCCTCAATGCTATCTGAAGAATCCCGGAACATGTTCCAGTCTGTGCTAGAAAAACAGTCCTGTAGCTTAGCATCTGCGTCATCTGACCACTTTTTTATTAACCGAGTCGCTGGTGCTTCCTGCTTTAGTTTTTGCTTATAAGCAGGAATCAGGAGGATAGAGTTATGGTCAGATTTGCCAAATGGAGGGCGAGGGAGAGCTTTGTATGTGTCTTTGTGTGTGGAGTAAAGGTGGTCTAGAGTTTTTTTTTCCTCTGGTTGCACATTTAACATGCTGGTAGAAATTAGGTAGAACGGATTTAAGTTTCCCTGCATTAAAGTCCCCGGCCACTAGGAGCGCTGCCTCTGGATGAGCGTTTTCCTGTTTACTTATGGCCTTATACAGCTCATTGAGTGCAATCTTAATGCCATCATTGGTTTGTGGTGGTAAATAGACAGCTATGAAAAATATAGATGAAAACTCTCTTGGTAATTAGTGTGGTCTACAGCTATCATAAGATACTCTACCTCAGGCGAGCAAAACCTCGAGACTTCCTTAGTATTTGATTTTGTGCACCAGCTGTTGTTTACAAATATACACAGACCACCACCCCTTGTCTTACCGGAGTCAGCCGTTCTATCCTGCCGATGTAGCGTATATCCCGTCAGCTGTATGTTGTCCATGTCGTCGTTCAGCCACGACTTGGTGAAACATAAGATATTACCGTTTTTAATGTCCCGTTGGTAGGATAACCATAATCGTAGGTCATCTACTTTATTTTCAAATGATTGAACATTGGCTAATAGGATTGATGGAAGAGGCAGTTTACTCGCTCGCTGTCGGATCCTTACAAGGCACCCTGACCTACGTCCACGATATCTCCGTCTCTTTCTCCTGCGAATGACGGGGATTTGGGCCTTGTCGGGTGTCTGTAGGATATCCTTCGCGTCTGACTCGTTGAAGAAAAAATCTTCGTCCAATATGAGGTGAGTAATCTCTGTCCTGATATCCAGAATCTCTTTTTGGTTATAAGAGATGATGGCAGAAACATTATGTACAGAATAAATTACAAATAACGCGAAAAAACACACATAATAGTACAATTGGTTAGAGGGCTGTAAAACGGCAGCCATCTTCTCTGGCGCCATCTCAAATCTCTTCTAAACATTGTAAACACATAAAACCAGTGATCCCCCTCTGGAATAGCTTTGGCTCTGTAAAGCGGGAAGCTTTTTAATTTTGGTTTGCTTTGGGTCATAGGAAACTATTAGGGGAGCAGGTGTTAATGGGTGATATGTACAGTCAGTAAATTCCCAGGTTCAAAAGTTCTGCTCCATTACATCCCTTAGCTTGGAGAGGGGCTTGATACCTTTACCCCAGAACAAATAACGCACTCTCACTCTCTAATATCTGCTACATGGTAATAAAGGAACGGTATGGCTAGTCAAGTGTTTGGCCGACTTCACGCTTTACACACTCAGTGAAAGTGTTCACTAACAAACATTGGGCTGTCTAAATGTTTATTACCTACGTATAACCATTGTATTAGTAAGGAATGCAATCTCCTTTCCACCTTTTGATGACATATAAAGCTCTTGGCCTTGGCTATACCATTTGTTCTGAAGACAGCCTGAGACATTGAGGACAGTGTGTGAAACAGTTCAAGAAGCCAAGGGATTTATGGGCTATCTATTTTTATCCTTACACAGAGTCACCTTTTGATGAGAGATTTGAGTGAGTTTGTGAACAACTTTCAATTACATCTATCTTTAGGGGGGTTCCATCTGTGTGGTAGGAGCTGCTTATCTAGTGTATTTACACATCTGCGCTAATCTATGTGATCATAATTAGCATGATATACAGTATATATCCCTGTATTAAGCATAGGCTCATGTCAAAGGCCACTAGCTAATGGCCTGCTCTAAACCATTGTTCAGACCATGGTATAGGCATAGGTAACAGTGTACCTCCTTGAAAGTAAAGGTGATATATTTCAGCCCTGAATTGTGACCACAAATAGTCACAATTGTAACTCTCTTTCTTTCAGCTTTAACACCTCGAGGAATACTGTAGTGTATTAAGATTATGACTTTGCTAATGTTTTCAAGTGGAACCTGAGAGGATGTTTATTTAGTGTCAGAGGGAATTGTTTTAGTGTGACGCCCCATAGGACAGAGGGAGTGTGTGTTGTAGACAGGGGATTGGACAGTAGAGGGAGCCACCCATATTTTGGGGAAGATTATATATACTGGGTTTAAACAAAGAAGAGCAGAGCAGACATTGTAATTTGGAGGACACTGCTCTCCGGGTGATCATGACATCCGTAAACTTATGCTGAAATCTTGTGATATGAATAAAACGTATGATCAAAGTTCAGTATAAGCGGACTCCTTTGTTTAACAGCAATAATTAGCAACATTGACTCGACACTACAATACCCTCCATCAATCTTTGGAGCCTTGACTTTTAAATTGATCTGAGCTTTACACAGAAATTGTGTTATTTAAAACTGAGCCCCAACTAAATATAGCCTTGAAATTCCCATGGTGCCCTCCTTGTGTGATGGGTTCAGCAGCAGGCCTACTGTTTGTGTTCTTGAAGACGTGTGTCTTAGTTTCTCTGGGACTGAGCACATCATATGACTAGCCTACCTACAGTTGAAGTCAGAAGTTTACATACACTTAGGTTGGAGTCATTAAAACTCGTTTTTCAACCACTCCACAAATTTCTTGTTAACAAACTATCGTTTTGGCAAGTCGGTTAGGACATCTACTTTGTGCATGACACAAGTAATTTTTCCAACAATTGTTTACAGACAGATTATTTCACTTATAATTCACTGTATCACAATTCCAGTGGGTCAGAAGTTTACATACACTAAGTTGACTGTGCCTTTAAACAGCTTGGAAAATTCCAGGAAATGATGTCATGGCATTAGAAGCTTCTGATAGGCTAATTGACATAATTTGAGTCAATTGGAGGTGTTCCTGTGGATGTATTTCAAGGCTTACCTTCAAACTCAGTGCCTCTTTGCTTGACATCATGGGAAAATCAAAAGAAATCAGCCAAGACCTCAGAAAGAAAATTGTAGACCTCCACAGGTCTGGTTCATCCTTGGGAGCAATTTCCAAATGCCTGAAGGTACCATGTTCATCTGTACAAACAATAGTACGTAAGTATAAACACCATGGGACCACGCAGCCATCATACCGCTCAGGAAGGAGACGCGTTCTGTCTCCTAGAGATGAACGTACTTTGGTGCGAAAAGTGCAAATTAATCCCAGAACAACAGCAAAGGACCTTGTGAAGATGCTGGAGGAAACCGGTACAAAAGTATCTATATCCACAGTAAAACGAGTCCTATATCGACATAACCTGAAAGGCCACTCAGCAAGGAAGAAGCCACTGCTCCACATCCGCCATAAAAAAGCCAGACTACAGTTTGCTACTGCACATTGGGACAAAGATCGTACTTTTTGGAGAACTGTCCTCTGGTCTAAAGAAACAAAAATAGAACTGTTTGGCCATAATGACCATCGTTATGTTTGGAGGAAAAAGGGGGTTGCTTGCAAGCCGAAGACGGGGGTGGCAGAATCATGCTGTGGGGGTGCTTTGCTGCAGGAGGGACTGGTGCACTTCACAAAATAGATGGCATCATGAGGAAGGAAAATGATGTGGATATATTGAAGCAACATCTCAAGACATCAGTCAGGAAGTTAAAGCTTGGTCGCAAATGGGTCTTCCAAATGGACAATGACCACAAGCATACTTCCAAAGGTGTGGCAAAATGGCTTAAGAATAACAAAGTCAAGGTATTGGAGTGGCCATCACAAAGCCCTGACCTCAATCCTATAGAAAATGTGTAGGCAGAACTGAAAAAGCGTGTGCGAGCAAGGAGGCCTACAAACCTGACTCATTCCGCTCTGTCAGGAGGAATGGGCCAAAATTCACCCAACTTATTGTGGGAAGCTTGTGGAAGGCTACCCGAAACGTTTGACCCAAGTTAAACAATTTGAAGGCAATGCTACCAAATACTAATTGAGTGTATGTAAACTTCTGTCCCACTGGGAATGTGATGAAAGAAAAAGAAGCTGAAATAAATAATTCTCTCTACTATTATTCTGACATTTCACATTCTTAAAATAAAGTGGTGTTCCTAACTGACCTAAGACAGGGAATTTTTACTAGGATTAAATGTCAGGAATTGTGAAAAACTGAGTTTAAATGTATTTGGCTAAGGTGTATGTAAACTTCCGACTTCAACTGTATATTAGTTTTCAGGCAAAATGTCCACAATCGAAGTGCATCCAAGCCAAAGTACACAATTAATTGTTCTACATGCTGTTAAACGTGTTGTAACATTCCTGTCTCTTCTTATGTCAATTTAAAATAAGCAAAGGCTACACTGAAAGTCAAACAAATTAAATTATCATCGATACTTTTCCGGGCAACACTACTTTGGTCTTCTCTCGGTAAGAAAAGATGGACCAATTGCCATGGAAACTATTTCCTTGTGACTTGAGGGCTCAGCATCTCTAGAGTCCAGAGGCATGGGAACCATGATGGCCATGCCATGCATCTCGGGCCAGGTGGCGGACGCTGGATGCTCCCGTTTTGCACAGCAAATGGCCCAATTTAGTTTGGGGTGGTCTGCCGTCCGTGCTAGGAGCAAGGCTCAGAGTAGAGGCTGTGAAAGCTGTCAGATCATCAGTTTGTGGATGCCTGCCACAGCATGTTCGAAGACACGCTGTTCGAGGGCAGCGCTGATAAGCAGTCAATGGAAATGTGCCACATTATGTGATGCACAGCAAACTTTGTAGCCTCTATTTTTTTCAATAGCGGATGCCTACAATGAAGACACAGAAATGTAGGTGTAACTGTCGGTCACCACTTCCAGGGGCTGTGAAAAGGGTCACATATCCAGGGTACCTTTGGCCCTGATTATTACTATCCTGTAAACTCTTCCTCCAAACCAGAAAAGAGGATGGCCGTGTCTGAATATGCGTACTTGCGTTCTAAATAGTAGGCTGATTGAGTATTCAAAAATAGAACATTTTAGAGTATGTGAAATTTCGAAAAATTAAGTATGCTTTAAATGCCAGCATGTCATACTGATTTCGGCTTTTCATCAACACTGAACAAAAATATAAAACGCAACATGCAATAATTTCAAAGATATTACTGAGTTACAGTTCATATAAGGAAATCAGGCAATTGAAACAAATTAATTAGGCCCTAATCTATGGATTTCACATGACTGGGATTACTGATATGCATCTGTTGGTCCACAGACACCTTTAAAAAAAAGGACCTCAGGATCTCGTCACGGTATATCTGTGCATTCAAATTGCCATTGATAAAATACAATTGTGTTCGTTGTCCATAGCTTATACCTGCCCATACCATAACCCCACCGCCACCATGGGGCACTCAGCAAACCGCTCGCCCACACAACGCCATACACGCTGTCTGCCATCTGCCCGGTACAGCTGAAACCTGGATTCATTCGTGAAGAGCACACTTCTCCAGCGTGCCAGTTGCCATCTAAGGTGAGCATTTGCACACTGAAGTCGGCTACGACGCCGAACTGCAGTCAGGTCAAGACTCTGGTGAGGACGACAAGGAAGTTGAGCTTCCCTTAGACGGTTTCTGACAGTTTGTGCAGAAATTCCTCAGTTGTGTAAACCCATAGTTTCATCAGCTGTCTGGGTGGCTGGTCTCAGACGATCCCGCAGGTGAAGAAGCTGGATGTGGAGATCCTGGGCTGGCGTGGTTACACATGGTCTGCGGTTGTGAGACTGGTTGGACATACTGCCAAACTCTCTAAAACAACATTGGAGGCAGCTTAGGGTAGAGAAATTAACATTCAATTATCTGGCAACAGCTCTGGTGGACATTCCTGCAGTCAACATGCCAATTGCACACTCCCTCAAAACTTGAGACAACTGTGGCATTGTGTTGTGTGACAAAACTGCACATTTTAGAGTGGCCTTTTATTGTCCCCAGCACAAGGTGCACCTGTGTAATGATCATGCTGTTTAATCTAAGATGACATATGGAATTGTTTTAAGATGGTCATACCATGGATCATTTAGGTATTTGATTTTGAGTTTTAAGACCCCTTTAGTTATAAAAAATTAATATAAAATACTGAATATGGCCTTACTACTACCCATAGAAACGCATTGAATAACATATTCATAAATGGCAAAAAAGACAATCAACAAATAAATCATAAGGAATAAGGTTTTGAAGTGTCTGTCCTACATGTATATCTAGGAGATATAAGAAAGCTCAGGAAATATCTATATTTTTACACATATTTAACCCCATTTTTTGGTAGGCACAAAACTACCTTCATACTTGCATTAATGTTTTAAACTGGTACCGGTTACCTTCAGACCAGTCCCGTGACACTTGTGGGGGTCGTAGAGCAAAACGGAGAACACCAACATGTTTGTGAGAGTCTCATATTTCCATAGAGTAGTTTGTAGCATCCGTTCGGATGTTCGGACGTTTGTTTTCGTGAGAAGGCCAATCTAGCTCTGCCACCTTTCACCGCAGATGCGGAAGTGCGACATCGACGGATGCGGTGGATTGAGACGCATCAAATGCAAAATAAAAACATAATCTGACTGATTTTGATGGGGATTTTTTATTATATCTAGGGGGATATATTCAGGGCCCTAAAAGTGTGGCTCGACCAGTTGTTGGGGGAAAATCGAGAAGCCATGGATACGCTTTCTCATCACATTTCCTAACATGGAAACTTCCCTGCTATAAATGACCTCATGCTGTCTGCTGTCAATTCAGTCTCACACTTCTGCCACTGTTACTGGTGATTACAGCTGGCATGGTGGTGGCTCCCTGAGGACTGAGGATTACTGGCTCCTGATTTAGATGTAGGTTTCCTATTCTGGCCTAGCCACGCGTGCCGTAACTGGATCCAGCCGGCCGAGCGTGTATCTCCCACTGGGCCTGAGGATCCAGCCTGAGATCCAGCCCCACAGTGTTTACTGTCCAGTAATCCAGGTGTGTCAGTCTGCTCCCTGTCTCTGCCCCCCTGATGAGAGCATAGCACTGCCACCAACGGGGCTCACTGTGACCGGGGCAGGGCAGGCCAAGCTGTTCTGAGAAGAGGCTCATCACGCCATGCACAAGAGACACGAGGTACCTGGCACCCTATCATCAGTACAAGGATGCTGTCTGCCAACTTGGCAAAAGGTTTGCATTTTACAGACAGCCCAATGCCCTAGTCCTCCTCAAAATCTATTTTGGGATATAAATCAAAGCTCAGAATATACACTGAGTGTACAAAACATTAGGAACACCTTCCTAATATTGAGTTGCACCCCCTTTTGCCATCAGAACAGGCTCAATTCGTCAGGGCATGGACTCTACAAGGTGTTGAAAGCATTCCACAGGGATGCTGGCCCATGTTGACTCCAATGCTTCCCACAGTTGTGACAAGTTGGCTGGATGTCCTTTGGGTGGTGGACCATTCTTGACACACAGGAAACTGTTGAGCATGAAAAACCCAGCAGCGTTGCAGTTCTTGACACACTGAAACCGGTGCCCTTGGCACCTACTACCATACCCGTTCAAAGGCACTTCAATATTTTGTCTTGCCCATTCACCTTTTGAATACACAATCCATGTCTCAATTGTCTCAAGGTATAAAAATCCTTATTTAACCTGTCTCCTCCCCTTCATTGAAGTGGATTTAACAGGTGACATCAATAAGGGATCATAGCTTTCACCTGGATTCACCTGGTAAATCTATGTCATGGAAAGAGCATGTTCCTAATGTTTTGTATACTCAGTGTATCTATGCTAAAATCTGAGGATTATCATGAAAAGTATGTGTATGTCAATCATACAATGGGGTGCAGCAGGGGGCTACAGTGTAGATCCAGGAATAGCCCATTTTCTATGAACAGTCCTCTCTGAATTCAAGTGAAATCTTTGCTGACGTTGGGTGTTTCATTGTTCTGGTTTCTATGGTTTCGTCTCACCTTGAACATCTTTAGAGAGTGAGTCACCAACTGTCCAGCCACCGGCTTGATGAGAGTCAACAACAGTGTTTTGGAATCCATAGCTGTCCAGTCCACATGATAAGCCTATTTGACAGGTTGTTAACATCACGATGCCACTGTCTGTCCTCGGCTGTATCCTAAACCTTTGGTCTGTTATTGAAAGTCTGTCTTTATAAGGATCCAAATACTTTGCAGTGGGTACGGATACCTGACTGGTTCAACCGCTTATTTATAGAAGGAAAATGTGTATTGCCAGGTAAATTCTAACATACAGTACCAGTCAAAAGTTTGGACACACCTACTCATTCAAGGGTTTTTCTTTATTTTTCTATTTTCTACATTGTAGAATAATCGTGAAGACATCAAAACTATTAAATAACACATATGGAATCATGTAGTAACCAAAAAAGTGTTAAACAAATTGCCTTTGCCTTGATGACAGCTTTGCACACTCTTGGCATTCTCTCAACCAGCTTCATGAGGTAGTCAACTGGAATGCATTTCAATTAACAGGTGTGCCTTGTTAAAAGTTAATTTGTGGAATTTCTTTCCTTCGTAATGCATTTGAGCCAATCAGTTGTGTTGTATACAGAAGATAGCCCTATTTGGTAAAATACCAAGTCCATATTATGGCAAGAACAGCTCAAATAAGCAAAGAGAAACGACAGTCCATCATTACTTTAAGACATGAAGGTCAGTCAATACGGAACATTTCAAGAACTTTGAAAGTTTCTTGAAGTGCAGTCGCAAAAAACATCAAGCACTATGATGAAACTGGCTCTCATGAGGACCGTGACAGGAATGGAAGACCCAGAGTTACCTCTGCTGCAAAGGATATGTTCATTAGAGTTACCAGCCTCAGAAATTGCAGCCAAAATAAATGCTTCACAGAGTTCAAGTAACAGACACATCTCAACATCAACTGTTCAGAGGAATCAGGCCTTCATGGTCGAATTGCTGCAAAGAAAACACTACTAAAGGACACCAATAAGAAGAAGAGACCTGCTTGGGCCAAGAAACACCAGCAATGGACATTAGACCAGTGGAAATTTGTCCTTTGGCCTTGAGTCCAAATTTGAGATTTTTGGTTCCAACCGCTGTGTCTTTTTGAGACGTGATGTGGGTGAACGGATGATCTCCGCATGTGTATTTCCCACCGTAAAGCATGGAGGAGGAGGTGTTATGGTGTGGGGGTGCTTTGCTGGTGACACTGTCTGTGATTTATTTAGAATTCAAGGCACACTTAACCACCAAGGCTACCACAGCATTCTACAGCGATACGCCATCCCATCTGGTTTGGGCTTAGTGGGACTATCATTTGTTTTTCAATAGGACAATGACCCAACACACCTCCAGGCTGTGTAAGGGCTATTTTACCAAGAGGAGAGTGATGGAGTGCTCAGATGACCTGGCCTCCACAATCCCCCGACCTCAACCCAATTGAGATGGTTAGGGATGCAGAGTGAAGGACAAGCAGCCAATAAGTGACCAACATATGTGGGAACTCCTTAAGACTGTTGGAAAATTATTCCAGGTGAAGCTGGTTGAGAGAATGCCAAGAGTGTGCAAAGCTGTCATCAAGGCAAAGGGTGGCTATTTGAAGATTCTCAAATATAAAATATACTTTGATTTGTTTAACACTTTTTTATTTACTACATGATTCCATATGTGTTATTTCATAGTTTTGATGTCTTCACTATTATTCTACAATGTAAAAAATAGTAAAAATACAGAAAACCCTTTGAATGAGTAGGTGTGTCCAAACTTTTGACTGGTAGTGTAGATCTTAAACTACATACAGAAAGGCTTAGTCAAACTCATGACACAGCTGCCATAGGAAAACATGGACTGTTCTCTCTGTTCTCATGGACTGTTCTCTCTGCTCCCGTCCGGTAGGCAGTACCGGAGCATCGGGTCTTGGACCAAAAGGCTCAGAGACAGCTTCTTTCCCCAAGCCATAAGACTGTTGAATAGACAACTACCACTGCCCTCCCTTTCTCCCATGGAATATCCTCACTGACTACTTGCACTGACTCTATGCTCATCCATAGGTGTCTACCCACTAAGGCACACATGCCTACACTGACACTCTTCTCACACACGCATACACACACACACACACACACACACACACACACACACACACACACACACACACACACACACACACACACACACACCCACAAACACACACACACACAAACACACACACACACATGCACCCACACACTCACTACTGACACCACACACTTACACTCACACTAATCACCATGCACACACCCACTCACCACATACGCTACTGCTTTAGTGATTATAGTGATTACTAACTTGAAACTTGAAACACTACGGCGATTCACACACCAGGATTCTTTTAACAGGGAAATGCTTGGTGGTAATTGACAGTATGCCCTATAGGGCATGCGGGAGGAGGGCCTGTATCTATGTATAGCACTCTGAATGGAGGGTGATTCAACCCCTACAGATCACGTGAGCACTCCTTTTGGCATGTATCCAAGGGTGATGCAAGAGGACAACAAACAAATAACTCCTATCAACCGAGGCCTTTCTCAGTCTTGGGTGGGTAGGGGCTTTGGGAAGGGGTAGCGCCATAGTTCATGGAACTCCACCACCCTCTCACCACACTTCCTTATGAGAGACTGGGGAACTCGATAGTCAGTGTATAAAGTCTCTTCCCCAGAGCTGCGGTTAGAAATTACTCTCACCTCAATTTGTCTAGACATGAGCTCAAATACTCTTTTTCACCAGCTCCTCTGTGCAGAATGGCCAGCTGTGCTGGTGGAGATTTGTGTTTATGTTCAGGGCCGGCGTCAGTTGTAATCCGAAGCTAAAGTAACCCGTACAGTTCCAATCCAAATGTTACAGATGTAGGATGCATATAACAGGATGTAAATTACAGTAGGCTGTATTGCTTCTCATGCCAGGCCTGGTAGTAAGATGAAGCCTGTGTAGTGGATTCTAGTCAACCATAAAGGTTGCCCCTTAGGGCACAGAAAAGTATACCCTGCGAGACCTTGGTAAGAGAAAACCAGTGGGATGGTAGCCATACTATTTTCCTTGGCCACGGAGCAGTTCCTGTGAAATGACCAAGTCCAAAGCCTTTGAAATCCAGCTTGAACCAGCTCTGCCACTCTTAGAAGTTCCTGCCTGCCTGCTGAGAACAGCTGGCACTGGCACAATGTCCCGGCTGGCACGGTTCACATGCACAACTTCCAACTCAAAAAATCATATGATATGAAAACGGAGTAACCATAGTACCAACTGTACTACATTTCAAAACATTGCTTTGGGACACTTACTGATATTTATTTTTAGGGGATTTGAGCTAATCAGATTTCCCAATATTTCTGAAGGTCACACAGATCACTGTAAAGGGCCTTCTTTTTTAAACCAAAACCATCTGACCTTTTAATGCCATCTAGAGAGATGGGTTACATTTAGCAGCATAGATTAATGTCCCTATGACACAACAGTTGGCCAAGACTGCGCTCCTGCACTGAACTCCCTGAATGGCTGGATACTATTGGCCCAGTGGGTCCTGAACGTCCAGTATGGCAGGATACTATTGGTCCAATGGGTCCAGGCAAGTGAGTGTAGATCAGATGTCAACCATGTGATGGGGTTTCTGTTTGCTCTAATAGCAGAGAGGCTACAGTCAAAATATTGATCCTTCCAAAGTTTCAAGACCTGTCACAATAAGAATAGATAGTTAAATTAAATAAAAAGTATGTTATCCTTTCATGGCAAAGAAAATAACTTTTGAAGACCTTGTTTGTCTGCTACTTTCTTCATGTCAAATAACATGTGTCCTAAATTCTCGTACATTACCTCGGTTGAAATAATTCAAGTATTCAGGTTTTTGTTGTTTTGAGGCGAGAGTTCTTGAACCCTTCCGAAGTAACAAACACAAAATGTTGCACGGTTAAACTGATTCTGAAAATCGCATATAAGCCAACCAAACAACATCTGACTTGATATGGTGATATATTTATGTCACAACAGCTGTCATACATTGAGTACACTGCATGAATCCCTCATGCCTGATTCCATAAAAGTTTTAAACTGTTTGCCATCCTGATGTGACTGTCACACTGTTGATCACCATGACCATGTGTCAGTGCTGTCGCTTGCGAAATTCCAAAAAAGGCTGCCTGACCTGTACCCAGGGGCCATAAAAACACGTATGCACTGCACTGTAAACGTTTAATTTCCCTCAACTGTTAACAACAGTTTGTTCCTCTGCTGATGTTGATCATGGACATTTTGATGTTGATGTGGTATTAGACATGTTGGGCAAGCTTCATAAAGATCCCAATGCGTTTGTGCTTGGTTGAATACCTCTTTGTGTGTTTCACTGTGTTTTATGGGGTTAGGGGTGGAGGCAGTGTCAGGGGGCATGTGACCGCATAGTGGGAGGAGCCTGGCCTGGCAGAGGCCACTCCGCTCCAAGCTGAAGTCACTCGATATGAGGGACCATGGGCCCCAAAATAGCCCTCCAGAGTGTATATAGGGACCCTCTCCCACCTGCTCCATCAGACCACCAGCCTGTACAAAGCCAGAGGATACTGTAGTGACATACCAAAAGACGGGAGAAATAAGACAGGAGGCACCAGGGAGAAATCCGGAGAACCAGAAGGAAAGAAAGACATACAAAGAGGATGTTTGGCCAGTGAGACGAGACTTTGGGAAAGTTTTGGTATTCTGCAGAGAGAGTAGCCGTGCTACTCTGGTTGGAAACTCAAGGTTCAGAAGGAA
>JAGTTL010000521.1:0-39374 GCA_036851935.1 Coregonus suidteri | reverse complement strand
CAACTAAAATGCCAAAGGTCTGCAAGGCTTTAATTAAATGCAAATGGAGGATTCTTTGCGAAAGCAAAGTTGAAGGACACAAATTATTATTTCTATTAAAAAAAATTTATTTCTAACCTTGTCAATGACTACATTTCCTATTCATTTTGCTATATTTCCTATTCAACTCATTTCATGTATGTTTTCATGGAAAACAAGGACATTTCTAAGTGACCCAAACTTTTGAATGGTGTGTATGTCTGTCTGTCTGTTTTATGTCTATAGGTATGTCTGTCTGTATTATGCTGTCACTGTGTATTATTGGAAAAACATAATAGAAACAAATAAAACGCGGCTTTATTCAATCCAAACAACACTGGCGTGACTCAGAAGACAACTCCCTCTTGGCCTGGGGTGCTCTATAGGTCTAAGCCGCTGCCTATGGAACAAATATACTGCTGCAGCATGGGTTCAAATCCAGCACCTTGCTATTTCAGCACACTCTCCTCTCGTTCTCTCTCCTATTCAATAAATACAATAGAAATACGAGACTCCCCCACCCTATAAAAAAGAAAAACAACTACTCCAATCCTCTCTACATCAGTAATGATAGCATGGCATAACAGGCTTGATATGTATGAACTTAGCTGAGGCACTGATTAGAGTGCAAAGTCAGGCAAAAAAATAAATGAATTTTCCAGAAATCAGCAGGGAATAAGCAAGAAATCCACCAACCAGGATTTCTAGAAAACTGGGATTTTTGGGAAAGTAACCAGAATTTTGAAACCCTAGGGCCTTAGTTCTCATGGAAATTGAACATGGCATTCTGTTGAGAGAGGCCTGGTCTGGAATGGTTGGGTTTCTGTGTTTGATGTACATGTGATTAATAATGAATGAAGCTCTCACCCATGGCGAGGTTGAAGTTGTTGGCTTGTTCTTTTACAGTAACTCCCTAACTCTCTGGTCTCATTAGAACTATGTCTTACACACTGAAATGGGATTTCATCAGCACCCTCCCTGACCCCCTTTCTACAACTTCTGCTGCTTGTTCATATAGAATCAATGGTAGAGCATGAAGCTTTAATGGTTGGGGACTTAGGCCATAGAGAGAAAGTCGATTTTAAAAGTTTCTGCTTCAGAGAGAGTGGATGGGTATGTTTCTGTCCTTGTACGTCCTGTAAAGAGAGAAAGGAGAGAAGAGCTGGGAGAGGAGAGGAAGTTTGGGGGTGTATTTTGGACCGTACCTTGCTTTTGATTTTGGAGTGAGAGGAGTCTCTTTGGGAGGCGGGGGAATTTTTTCCCCCCCGGGTCAAAACCTGAAAAGAGAGAAACCAATCACCCAAAATGTCCCCCATGGTACCTGAAGCACTGAAATGGTTAGGGTGAAGTTGCCCTAGACGCTGATCTTGGGTCAGTTTCATTCCCCACAAAGGGTTTAAGGTTTTGGTTTGGGGAGGGGAAGCGATCTAGATCGTCCCTGGGGAAAAAACTTCCCCCCGAGCCCCCTAACACGTCGTCGGCTTCTAGTTTTTGTAATGAGGACAGGCAGGAAGGACAGCACAGAGGCACACAGTTTAGTTTGATAATACTTTTTGGATTAGTGAGGGGAAAAAATGTATATTACAATCACAATTTTTTCGATTTTGGATAAAAATAGAAAGCCTTTTGACTCAAAATAGTGCTATGTAGGAAGAGATAGCTACGCTAGTTGCGTACCTGCGCCAAAACTTCAGTTTTACTTTCGCACTTTTTTTTCCCTGCCCAATCAAATCATTTTTTGTCCTTTGTCTCTGCAGCAGACTACGGTGAGCAAATTGTTCAGAACATCAAATAGAAAAAAAATCACGTACGAATCGCAATACATATGGGAACCCAATACATATAAAAAGTGGAAACGCAATACATAAGATCGTGAGAATCGCAATACATATAGAATTTGGGGAAAAATCGGAGTTTTTGCACATAAGTATAAAATCAATCAAAGCGCCGAAAAATTTGGTGTAGTTTTAATGAATGCTTGTTTACGCCCCTTTTCCAACGATGCAGAGTTAAAAATTAAAAAATAAAGAAATACACAAGAATGGAGCTATATACAGGGAGTACAGTCCCAGATCAAGTGGAGTATATACGGGGATCCCATCCCAGATCAATGTGGAGTATATACAGGGAGTACCGGGGCCCAGACAATGGGCCTATATAAGGGAGACATCCCAGATCAATGGGAGCTATATACGGGAGTCCCCAGTCCCAATCAAGTGGAGTATATAAGGGATACCAGTACCAGATAAATGTGGAGTTTACGGGGAGTCCCCGTACCGATCATGGGACTATAAGGGAGTCCCCAAAAACCAGATCAATGTGGAGTATAACGGGAAGTCCCATACCAGACAAGTGGAGCTTATACGGGGAGTCCCAGTCCCAGATCAAGTGGAGCTTACAGTTAAAGTCGGAAGTATAAAAACATTACAAATTTTAAATAATTTAGAGCCCCTATCCAGAGCGACTTACAAATTGGTGAATTCACCTTTAGCCAGGGGATAACCTTTACAATAGGTATCCTTAAAGAGGTGGGTTTCGGTTTCCAGAAGGGGTGAGTGACTCGCGTCCTGGCGTCGTGAGGAGCTTGTTCCAACTTTGGGGTGCCAGAGCAGCGAACAGTTTGCTGGGCTGAGGGGAACTGTGTTTCCCGCAGAGCTAGGGGGCCAGCAGGCAGAGGGGGATGAAGCAATCCCCTCGTTTGGGTGTGGGGGGATGATCGGGCCCTGAAGGTAGGGAGGTGCGTTCCCTCACAGCTCCGAGGCAAGCCCCATGGTCTTGTAGCAGATGCGAGCTTCAATGGAAGCCAGTGAACCCAGGGGAGTGTGCGGAGGACGGGGGGTGAGGAACTGGGAAGGTTGAACACCAGACGGGCTGTGGCATTTTGGGTGAGTTTAGGGGTTTAATGGCACAGGCAGGGGCCAGCCCCAAACGAGTTGCAGAATCAGCGGGGGTGACAAGTTTCCCGGATTAGGAAAACCTGTGCCGCTTCCGTGTAAGGGAGGGTCGTACTCTCCGAATGTTGTAGAGCATGAAATACAGGATCGGGTACCGCCTTTATGTTACGGAGAACGACAGGGTGTTGTCCCGGGTCACGCAAGGCTCTTTGCACTTTGGAGGAGGACACAACAGGTTGTAAACCGTGAGGCGGATCATGGAACGGGCAGTCTTTCCCCGGGAGGAAGAGCAGCTCCGTCTTGCCCAGGTTAGCTTACACCTTAGCAAAAACATTTAAACTCAGTTTTCACAATTCCTGACATTTTAAAATTTGTAAAAATTCCCCCGTTTGGTAATTAGGTCACCCCTTTATTTTAAGAATGTGAAAAAGTCAGAATAATAGTGAGGAATGATTTTTTTCAGCTTATTTTCTTCTCACATTCCCAGGGGCAGAAATTTAATACACTCAATTATATTTGGGAGCATTGCCCTTTTAAATTTTTTAACTTGGGGCAAAAGTTTCGGGTAGCCTTCCCAAAAAATTTCCCCCAATAAGTTTGGGGGAATATTGGCCATTCCACGACGAGTGTTTTAATGAGTCAGGTTTTTAGGCCCCCTTTCGCACACGCTTTTCAGTTTGTCCACACATTTTCTATGGATTAGGTCAGGGCATGTGTGGGCCCCTCCCCAAAACTTGATTTTGTCCTTAAGCATTTTGCCCAACTTTGGGAAATAGTTGGGGGCTTGCCATTTGGGAAGACCCATTGCGACCAAGCTTTAACTTCCGACTGATGTTTGAGAGTTGCTTCAAATATCCAATTTTCTTCTTTCCTCTGATGCCACTATTTTTGGATCACCAGTCCCCCCTGCAGCAAAAGGACCCCCCACAGCATGATCTGCCACCCCCGTGCTTTACGGTTTGGGTGGGTTTTTCGGCTTTCAAGCAACCCCTTTTTCCCCCAACATAACGATGGCCCTTTTGGCCAAAAATTTATTTTTGTTTTATCAGACCAGGGACATTTTTCCCCAAAAAATACAATTTTTCCCCATGTGCAGTTAAAACCGTTTTTGTCTGGCTTTTTTATGGCGGTTTTGGAGCAGTGGTTTTCCCCTTTCTGAGCGGCCTTTTAGGTTATGCGATATAGGAGTCGTTTTACTGTGGATATAGATATTTGACCTTTTTCCTCCAGCATCTTCACAAGGCCTTTGCGCGTTCGGGGATTGTTTTGCACTTTTCCCACCAAAGTACTTTAATTTTCTAGGAGACAAAAAAGGGTCTCCTTCCTGAGCGTTAGACGGCTGGGTTCCATGGGTTTATATTGCGTACTATTTTTTGTAAAAAGGGAAGTGGTCCTTCAGGCTTTTGGAAATGCTCCCAAGGACGAACCAGATGGAAAGGTTAAATTTTTTTCTGAGGTTTGGGGATTTTTTTGTTTTTCCCAGACGTCAAGCAAAGGGCACGATTTTAAAGGTGGGCCCTTGAAATACATCCACAGGTTTTTTTTTTTATTTCACCTTATTAACCGGGGAAAGCCATTTGAGAACAATTCTCTTTTACAACTGCGCCCCTGGCCAAGATAAAGCAAAGTAGGCGATAAAACAAAAAACACAGATTTACAAGGGGTAAAAAAAACATAAAGTCAAAAAAAAAAGAAATAAATACAGGGGGGAAAAAAAAAGTATTTAGTCAGCCACCAAATTTGTGCAAGTTTCCCATTTTAAAAAGATGAGGGCCGTAATTTTCCATTTTTAAAACATCAACTATGACAGCCCTGTAACTTCTTTTTTTAAGAGGCCTCCTCTGAGTGTCCCCCCCTTTGAAGAGGGGGATGCCCCGCGAGTTTTCCCAATCTCGGGGGATCTCAGCGTTACGAAAGAGGGGTGAACGGCTAGTAAAAGGGGTTGCAAAAAATTTTGGCGGCTATTTTTTAGAAAGGGTCCCCGATTGTTAGCCCCGATGATTTTTAGGGGTCAGATTTTTCAGCTCTTTCAGAAAATAGCGTTGAATTTTTGTGAAGGGAAGGGGGGGGGGGGGGGGGCATGGGGAAGTTGCAATGGAGGGTGCGAGGGTGGGGCCGGGTAGTGGTAGCCCGGGGAAAGCATGGCCAGCCCTAGCAAAATGCTTGTTTAAAATTTTCGATATTGTAATTTTTCGGTGGTGTAGTGTTTCCCAGCTCAGTGCGGGGGCAGCTGGGAGGAGGGGCTCTTTTTCTCCAGGGGCTTTTCAGTATCCAAAGTTTTGGAGTTAGTGCTACAGGATGCAAATTTGTTTTAAAAAGTGCCTTTGTTTCCCAACTGTTGTAATTGGTTCCAAAATTCCGTGAAAAGTTTATATCGCGGGGGCATTTGAGCTAAGCAGTAGCCACAGGTGTTTTTGTGTGGGCAAGGGCGTCAAGTCTGGGAGAAAAAAAGGGGTATATTGTTCTTGTTTTGAATAATTTTAATGGGGCATGATTATTTTGATTTTGGGGGAAGCACTTTTAAAAAACCCGGCATCCTCTTATGACGGAAGAGATCGATACCATCCAGGATACCTGGGCCAGGTAAAATTAGGAAGGCCTGCCGCTAAAGTGTTTTAGGGGGTTGCCAGGAGGGGGTGGTGTTGAACGGACCTAGGGCGCAGGCAATAAGGCAGGATCGCGGAGATCCGGTTTGAAGAAGCGGAGTGTTTTTAAAGGGGAAAAGTTAGCAGGTGATATATGAGGGTCCCCATGTTTACGGATTTGGGGTTGACCGGTGGGTTCCTGAAATTTGTTGAGTTTGGGGGCATCTATTTTGGATTGAGGATGGCCGGGGTGTTAAGCATATCCCGTTTAGGTCACAAAGCAGTAGGGGACTATGGGTAGATGGGGGGCAATCAATTCACATATGGTGTCCAGGGGACAGCTGGGGGTGAGGGGGGTTTTGTAGCAAGCGGCAACAGTGAGAGACTTCTTTTTGGAAAGGGGGATTTTTTGAAGTAGGAGCTCAAAATGTTTGGGGAAGACCCGGGTGTATGATAGAGCTCTGCAGGGTCTTCTCCAGAGATTTTCAACTCCACCCTTGGAGTTCTATCTAAAAAGGAAAATGTTGAGTTGGGGGGTGGAATTTTTGAATTTTTGGTGGCCTTCCTAACCCGGTTCAGACCGCTAGAACATCAGGGTGGCGGAGAGGGCTAACGCATGAAACTCAAACTTTGGAAGGAGGCTTTGATGTTAAGTGCAGAAAACCCAAGGGTTTACGGTTAAAAAAGTGAACAAATGATGCTCCCGGGAGTAGGGGTGATACTGGGGGCTGAGGGGGGGGTTGCCTCTACATCCCGAGTAACAGAGGGGGATAGAAAAAGGATAGGCTAAAGGCTTTAAGAAAATGGTCTCTAGGGTTGGGGACAGAGAAAAAAGGGGGCAGATTTCGGGGGTTTTTAGAAGATTCAGGGCATTTTGTACAGACAAGGATATGAGTAAGTGGAGGTAAACCTAAGATGGGAACAATGAAAGAGATAGATCACTGGAGGCACCGATTGAGCGGTCTCGGGTGATGGGGGGGGGGAACAAAGGAGCTATTGGCTTTTGGAATGATTGGGGTTTATATGTTTGGAGGTACACCAATTGGATAAAATAGTCAATTGCCACAGAAGCTTTAAAGCCAGACATTTTTTTCGGAAATTTTTCCAAGCTGTTTTAAAGGCACAGTAAACCCGTGTATGTAAATTGACCCCGGAATTGTGATACAGTGAATTATAAGTGAAATAATCGCTGTAAAAAATTTGTTGGAAAATTATTTGTGTCGCACAAGTAGATGTCCAAACCGATACCCAAAATATAGTTTGTTAAAAAGAAATTGTGGAGTGGTTGAAAAAACAAGTTTTAAGACCCCAAAACCTAATGATGTAAATTTCCGGACTGATATAGGGAGTACCATCCCAAATCAATGTGGAGCTACAGTGGCTTTTCGAAAGTATCACACCCCCCTGGCATTTCCCCATTTGTTGCCACAACTGGAATAAAATAGATTTTTGGGGGTTTGTACATTGATTTACACAACATGCCTCCCATTTTAAAGATGAAAAATTTTTTTATTGTGAAAAAAAACAACAAGAAATAAGACAAAAAACAAAATTGAGCGGAAATTTTACCCCCCCCAAAGCAAACTTTGTGACCCACCTTTGCAAAAATTACAGCTGCAAGTCCGGGGTATGTCTTAAAGCTTGGACATTGCAGGGTTGTTCCCCTTTTTTCAAGGCAAAACGTCCAGCTCCTCAAGTTGGAGGGGTTCCGCGGTGTCGAATTTTTAAAGTCTCCCACGTTTCTAAATTGGTTTGAGGTTGGGTTTTTGATAGGCCTTTCCAAGACATTTAAATGTTTCCTTAAAACCCATTTCGAGGTTGCTTACAGTATGCTTTGGGTCATTGCTGTGGAAGGTGAACCCCCGTCCCAGTCTCAAATTTTGGAAGACTGAAACGGTTTTCCCGCAAAAATTTTCCCTGTTTTAGTCCCATCCATCATTCCTTCAATTTTGACCAGTTTCCCCAGTCCCTCCCGATGGTTTCTGGGGGTGAGAGAGGTGTTGGGTTGGCCATACATAGCATTTTCTTTAGGGCAAAAACCCAAAATTTTAGTCTAATCTGACCAATACCTTTTTCCATATGTTTGGGGAGTCCCCCACATTTTGCATTTTTTTTTATTTTTTTTTTTAAAGCAAGGCTTTTTTTTGGCCATTTTCCGTAAAGCCAGCTCGTGGAGTTAGGGCTTAAAGTGGTCTATGGACAGATACTCCAATCTCCTTTGGGGAGTTTGCAGCCCCTTTCAGGGTTATTTTGGTCTTTTTGTTGCTCTTGTTTAAGCCCTCCTTGCCGGGTCTTGTTTTTTTTTGGTGGGCGCCCCTTTTTGGGCAGGGGGGTGCCATATTTTTCCCCTTTTTTTTAATAAGGTTTTAATGGTGCTCCGGGGGGATTTTTCAAAGTTCAGATTTTTTTTTAAAACCCCAAACCCCCTGTCTGTACTTCCCCACAATTTTGCCCCGACCTGTTGGAGAGCCCTTGGTCTCATGGGCCGTTTGTTGGGGGGTCCCCACTTGTTTTAGTGGTGTGCAGCTCTGGGGCCTTTAAAAAACAGGTTTTTATATATACTGAGTCATGTGAAACATTTGACCTTAGTTTGCACACAGGTGGACTTTTTTTAAACTAATTATGTGACCTGAAAAAATTTTTGCACCAGACCCTTTTTTTTGGGGGGTTCATGCAAAGGAGGGGAAAATTTTTGCAAACCCCCACTTTTTCCGTTATTTTTTTTTTGAATTTTTTTAAACAATTATTTTTTTTTTTCTCTTCCCCAAATTTTGGACTATTTTGTGTATGCCTTTACATGAAATCCAAAAAAAATCTTTTTAAAATTAAGGTTGTAATGCAACAAAATGGGAAAAACCCCAAGGGGATGAATACTTTGCTGGCACTGTTATACAGGGAGTCCCAGTCCCAGATCAATGGGCAGCGGTACAAGGTTTTTGGTTTTATATGATAAATATATGTGAGGATTTCCAATCAGTTGGTTTATGGTCAGGTAAGTCCTAAACTTTACCCTATTCCCTACACATATATGGGGAAAGGGTGCCAGATTTGAGGTCAGAGGTAACACAGACTTTGTATTTGGAAAAAGTTATTTCCATTCAGAGATAACAGGGTTTATTCTCAAGGGCTAAAACCCTCATAATAGAAACAAATAGCCGGTTAATTCCTTATGTCTAAATTTCCCACTAAGAGAAGTAGGGAAGTTAAGTGTGTTCACCACTGAGGGTTTAATCACCTGATGTTGCACAGAAAAGGGGTTGGAAAAATATTTGGGCTGCATCCCAAATGGCCCCCCATCTCTTAGGGCCCTAGGCTTGGGAAAAAGTATGCACTATATAGGGAATAGGGGCCCTTTGGGAGCACCTAGATCTTTGCAGTCTGAAAAGCAGATCAGTATGACAGTGTCTTAAAGTGTTTTTTTCTGTTTTTACTGGGGTGAGATTTACAACATTGATTTTAAAATTTTCTGGATTTACACAGCCCCCCCGGTGCGAAACCTCCCCCCAATAAAAAACACACACACACCACACACAAACACACACACACACAAAACAAACCCCCCCAAAAAGAAAAAGAGAAAAGGGGCTTGTTGTGCCAAAGAGATTTCCGGAAAACTAACAGGAGGAACATTGCCCCGTACAGAGCAGAGGAGGACGTTTCAATCTGCTGCACTCACGCAGCCCTTTAAAAGAAAAAGCGAGATCCCAAAGGTTAAGCTGCTAAAAACCCCCCTGGAAAACAACAGTGATAGATCAAAGTCAAGTGTTGAGATATACATTAACAGATTTGCGATTAGACAGGTCCTCTTCCGGGGATTTATCGAAATGCCTTTTGTGAAAAAAACTTAAACAACGGGATTTGAAGTACTCATTCCCCCTTACTAAGTCAAAAGTGTCCCTTATGAGAAATGCTAAAAAGTTTTTAAAGATGGACTGCAGCGGGTAGAAAATCATTCATAGCAACTGTGGGGCCTGGGCGGGAAAGCTGCAGAGTATCATAGCTACCGATCAATTTTTATTTTTACATTTTACGGGGAGAGTTTTATTGCCGTTCAAAAGTTTTTTTCCAACGCTGTATTACAAGGATAAATCGGTGGTCCCAAGCTTCAAATCATTCGGGGGGCTCCAGCTTTGAAGCAGCTCCCCGTATAAAAAAAAACAACAGAGAGAGGGTTCTGCCCTTCATCGATGCCCAATTAATCCCGTTTTTAAAACCCCTTTATGTCTTTAAAAAGGGTGGGAAGGGAAACACTTTTTAGCACCAAAAACAATGCTCGGGTGTGGTTTTACTCATCCCCATCAATACAATGAATATGAAGGATTAAAACGATTCAGGGACTCCCAAATTTTAATTAGACATAAGGGCATATGAAAGGTCCCTGAGAGCCCTACCACAAAAAACCTAAACCATACCAGAAAACCAAAAGCTACTTTTGATGGTTTTAAACCAAAAACCCAATATATTTTGGGCCCTTTATGAAAAAAAAATTTGCTTTTTACAAAGATTAAAGTCTCCAAAACCCACAATCTAAAGCTCCCTGGGGGTGTCAAAAAACAAAAAAGTTAGTTAAATATCAGGGGGGAAAAAAAGTTTTTAGTCAGCCCCCAATTGTGCAAGTTTTTTCCCCATTTAAAAAGGGATGAGAGAGGCCGGTAATTTTATCATAGGTAAGGGTAAACTAGACAGCAAAATGGGGAAAAAATAAATCCAAAAAATAAACATTGTAGGATTTTTTTAAATTTTATTTCCCAAAATGATGGGGGAAAAAATAAGTATTTGGTCAATAACAAAAGTTTCTCAAATTTGTTAAAACCCTTTTTTGGGGAAAAAGACACGGGGTAAAAAATTTTTTCTGTAAGTTTCAAAAGGGTTTTTCACACATTTAATTTTTTGGCCCTTTTCCCCGTGAGATCTCCTCTAAAAGCAGTGATTTTTTGGGGGTGTCGCGGGAAACCCACGGACTTTCAACCCCCCTCAAAGATTTTTATGGGGTTGAGATTGGGACTGGTTTAGGCCACTCCAGGACCTTAAAAATGCTTTCCCGAAGCCACCCCTTGGGTTAAACCGGGCAGTGTTTTTTGGGAAAATCATTTCATGTGAAAGACCCAGCCACGTTTTCACCCTTAAATGCCCGGGCTGAGGGAAAAGGGGGTTTTTCACTAAAAAATCTAAACGAACATGGCCCCTTTCATTCTTCCTTTACCCGGATCAGCTTTCCGGGGCCCTTTTGCAAAAAAAACCCCCCAAAGATGAGGGTTTACACCCCCATGCTTCAAAATTTAGGTTTTTTTTTTGTTTTTTGGGATGCAACTCAGCATTCTTTGGTCCTCCAAACACACGAGGTTGGGAGTTTTTAAAAAAAAGTTCTTTTTTGGTTTTTCTTTGGACCAATGAATTCTCCCAATCTTTTTGGTACCCAAATTTTTGGAAACTCTAGCAAATTAAAGACGGGCCGGGAATGTACGGGGGTTATTTTAAGCAGGGGGAAATTTGGGGAACTGCAGGATTTAAAGGCCCCTTTGGGGGGTTTAGGTGTTACTATGTAGGCTTTGTTATTTTGGTCCCAGCTCTCGGGGGCATTCACTGGCCCCCCTGTTTTTTTTGGGGTTTTTTGCCCCACCTTTCTTGTGATAATTTGCCCCCACGGGGGGAATCGCGGGGGAAGCCCCAGATCGAGGGAGATTCAAGGGATTGTAGTTTTCCATTTCTAAAAATTGCTCCCCCAATTTGTTTTCCTTTCCCAAACCAAGCTGCTCACCTTTGCAGATTCGGGTTTTTTCCCCACCCTGGTGCGGGGTCTAAATTTTTGTTTCTGGTGTCTTTTGACAGCCTTGGTTTTGGCCATAGGGGATTTTGGGAAAAGTGTGACTTTTTGGGGTTTGGGACAGGGGGTTTTTTACTGTTTAACAAGTTAAAAACAGGTGCTAAATTTGGGGAACGAGGGGGAGGACAGGGGGACCCTTCTTAAAGAAGAAGTTACAGGTCTGTGAGAGCCAGAAATCTTGTTTTTTGTAGGTGACCAAATACTTTTTTTCCCCCAAATTTGCAAAAAAATTCTTTAAAAAAAATCCTACAGTGTAAATTTTCGGGTTTTTTTTCCCTTTAAATTTTGTCTGTCATATTTGGGACGTGTACCATGATAAAAATTACGGGCCCTCTCTCATCTTTTTAAGTGGGGGGAAAAAATTTCACAATTGGGGGGATAAAACCTTTTTTCCCCACTGTAATGAGTTTTAAACAACACATTTTAATATATATGTTTTTTTTAAACAAACACATTTTTAATATATAAGTAGTCTTAAAACCCAAAACATTATGTAATATATTGTAGGTTTTTAAAAAACACGTTATGTAATATATATGTATGTTTTTTAAAGACCGTTATGTAAAAATATATGTATTTTAAACAACATGTTTTGTAATATACAGTGAGGGAAAAAAAGTATTGACCCCGCTGATTTTGTACATTTGCCCACTGACAAAGAAATGATCAGTCTATTTTTAATGTAGGTTTTTTTGAACAGTGGAAAAAGAGACAGCAAAAACAACAACAAAAATCCAGAAAAAAGCCCCTGTCAAAAAAGTTTTTAAATTTATTTGCATTTTTAAAGAGGGAAAAAAAGTATGACTTTTTACAGGTAACGAGCTTTTTATTAGGAGCAAACCCCTTAAAGGGGGTGTCCTAATATCAGTTTGTACCTGTATAAAAGACCCCTGTCCCCAGAAGCAAATTTAATCAAACAGGGTTCCAAAACTCCCCCACCAAAGGCCCAAAACCAAAGGCTCTCCAAGGATGGGAAGGACAAGATTGTAGACATACACAAGGCTTGGAAAGAGCTTTCAAGAACCTTTTTTCCAAAAGGTTGGTGAGAATGGGTTTAAAACATTTGGGCGATTTTTCGCAAATGGAAGAAACACAAAAGAACGGGCAATCTCCCTCGGCCTGGGGCTTTCCCTGCAAGATTCACCCCGGAAGTTTCAATGATATGAGAATGGGGGGAATCAGCCCCGAACTAAACGGGAGGACTAGTCAATTTATTCCAAAGGGAGTGGGGCCATAGTCACCAAGGGGAAAAAAATTTTAAACCCCACCCACGCTGTGAAGGACTGAAACGTGCAGGCAGCAAGGGCCCCCTAAAAAAAGCACATATACAGGCCCCTCTGAAGTTTTCCCCAAAGAAAAATCTGAATGATTTAGAGGGAACTGGGTGAAAGTCTTGGGTCAGATGAGACCCAAAAACGAGCTCTTCGGCAAACAATTCAAAAACGCCCTGTTTGGAGGAGGAGGGAAGCTGCCCATGGGCTCCAAAAAAACACCCTCCCCCCCTGCAAACATGGAGTGGAAAAAATTCGCTTTGGGGGGGTTTTTTTTTTTTAAGGGGAAAAAGGGCAACTTTACTGCATCAAAGGGACGATGGACGGGGCCATTTTTCCCCTCAAATCTTGGGTTTGGGGAAAAATCCTTCCCTCAGCCAAAGGGGATTAAAAAGGGGGCGGGAGGGTTTTTCCAGCATGACAAAGACCCAAAAAAACACGGCCAAAGGCCCAAAAAAGGTTTGGGCCCAAAAAAGAAGCACATTAAGGTTCCCTGGAGTGGCCTAGCCAGTCTTTCCCGACCTTTAAACCCATTTGAAAAAATGTGGAGGGAGCCCGAAGGGTTTGAGTTGCCCAAAAGGCAGCCTCGAACCCCTTTTGATTGGAGAAGATCTGCAAAAAAGAGGCAACAAATCCCCTGAGATGGTTGGGAAACCCGGGTTGGGGGGGCCCCCCCCCCAAGAAAGTCTGACCCTGTGAATTTTCCCAAAAAGGGTTTGTCCTACCAAATACTAAGTCATGTTTTGCAGTGGGGTCAAATACTTATTTCCCCCATTAAAAGCAAATCAATTTATAAATTTTTTACAGGTTTTTCTGGATTTTTTTTGTGTTATCTGTCTCTCATGTTCAAAAAAAACCCCCCATTTAAAAAAAAAGGGTTATAGCTTTGTTAGTGGGCCCAAAAATACAAAAAACAGCAGGGATCAAAATACTTTTTTTCCCCCACTGTATATTTTTGGTTTTTTAAAAACACGTTAGTAATATATATGTATGTTTTAAAAAAACCCCGTTAAAGTAAAATTATGTAGTTTTCCCAAACCCCCCCCAAAAGGGGGGGGTTTAATTTATACACTACCAATTTAAAAGTTTTGGGGTCCCCTTTCCCTGAAAAAATAAGGAAAAATTTGTTTGAAAAGGAAATATAGCAAAATTTCATAGGAAATGGAGTCATTTTACAAGGGTAGGGAAAAAAATGATTTATAAATATAAAAAATAATTTTGTCCTTCAAACTTGCTTTTGTCAAAGAATCCTCCCTTTTGCAGCAAAATTAACCAAACCTGCAGAAAATTTTGGGATTTAGTTGGGCAATTTTTTTGAGGTAAATCGGGAAAAGATTTCCAACCCCTGCTTCCGAAGCCCTCCCCCAAAGTTGGAGGCTTGGGTGGGCCCCTCTTAAAAAACCATACGGTCAACTGCCCCCCAACAGGGTCAATAGGGGTTTAGATCTGGTGACTGGGCCGGGGCCCCTTATTTTAACAGAATACCAGCTGAAATGCTTTTCCCTAAAAAGTTTTTGCATAGTTTGGGGCCGTGCTTTGGGTCATTGTCTGTTTTAGGAGGGAAATTTGGGTCCAAAAACAAGGCCGGCCACAAAGGGGAGGCCCTGGTGTTTTTTCAATATTGAGTGATAGCCTTCCTTCTTTCCCAAAATCCCCCTTTTACCCCCTACAAATCTCCCACTTTACCCCCACCAAACACCCCCAAAACCATAAAATTGCCCCCACCATTTCTTGCCCATGGCATCAAGGGACTCCTCCCGCATCTTTTCATTTTGGTTTTGGGAAAATTTACAAATGTTCTTTTTTGTGAAACCCCAACCCCCTCCCAAAATTCGATTTGTCTAAACCAGAACCTTTTTTTCCAATCTTTCCCTGTCCCGTGTCTGTTTTTTGCCCCTTTAAAATTTTTTTTTATTTGCCAGTCTGAGGGTAGGCTTTTTTTTGCAAAATTGCCCAGAAGGTCAGCATCCCGGGAGTCGCCCCTTCACGGTGTAGTTTGGGGGATTTTGGGGTTTTTCGGGTACTATTTTAAAGAAACTCCCAGTTGAGGCCCCGTGAGGGTCTTTCTCAAACGGGGACACTCTAATTTTGTCCTGTTGCTCAGTTGTGCACGGGGCCTCCCCTCCTCTTTCTTTTGGGTTTAAGGACCTTTTGCGCTTTCGGGAAGGGTAGTACAAGGTGTACGAGTTTTCAGTTTTTTGGGAATTTTCCATGGAATAGCCCATTTCTCAGAACAAGAATAGACTGCGAGTTTCAAAAAAAAAAGTATTTTTTTTGGCATTTTTTTTCGAAATCAAAAACCCCAAAAATGTGATGTCCAGATACTCAATAGTCCAAAAGGCCATTTAGCTCTTTAATCAGCACAACTTTTTCAGTGTGCTAACTAATTGAAAAGGGGGTTTTCAAAGATAATTTACCCTTTTTAAAATGATAAATTTGGTTTAGCAAAAAAGTGCCATTGGACACGGGAAAGAGGTTGCTGAAATGGGCCCTCTTAGCCTTTTAATATTCCATAAAAAATCACCCCGTTTCAGCAAAAATACCCTTTTACAACTTTAACAATGTCACACTGTATTTCTGACCCCAATTGATGTTTTAAGGGGAAAAAAAATTTTGCTTTTCTTTAAAAAAAAAGGAATTTCTAAGTACCCAAATTTTTGAAGGTGTGTATTTTTTAAACAACAGTATGAAATATATATGTATTTTTTAAACAACAGTTAGTATATAGATGTATGTTTTAAACAACACTTTTTGGGAGAGCCGAGGAAAATGTCGTGGGAGAAAAGACAACAGTGGAGAGGGGCCCTTGAGAGGCTTTTTGGCCCCACCATCCTCAGGACCCACTCAACAAGTCACCCCCATGGAGAAAGGTGATAAGACCCCCAAGGGCCTTTAGAAGGGCCCCTTCTATTTCCATTAAGCGCTAGGGCACTAGGGGGGGCAACTCAGGAACACTTTTTCCCGTTTGTCTCCCCCGCTTTAAAAAAGGAGAGGAGGAACCCAAAAAATCTCTTCCCAAAAAGAGAGAAAAAAAGAGAGGAGTGAGTTTAGGTTAAAGGGAGAGGTTTCTTGGGTAACAGGCTACTCAAACCCTATTCTTTGCATCGCTGCCTTATTGTGAGAAAACAGTTACACACACAAGCAACTAAAGGCAGGACAGACCGTAGATTGTCAAGGTCTGCGGGAGATAATTAGCCCCTCTGAACGGGAAAGTCCCGGCCTAACTTGCAAACCAATTTTCAAATTTTAGAAAGGGAAAAAAATGGCGGCCGTCAGTCCCCAAAAGGGGATGGCCCATACTAGGATTGTTTTGGGGAGGGGCCCTTTTTGGGAGTTTTTTTGGGACTGGCCCATTTTAGGGTTGATTTAAAAGGCCCCATATCTGGAGTTGATTGGGAGGGGCCTAATCTGGAAAGTTGTTTTGGGGAAAGGGGGTTTCCTGAAGTGTTTGGGGGGGGTTTTTTGTTTTTGGGAGTGTTTTTCGAGATTAAAAGGAGGTTTTAGCGGCGATTAATAGATGCTGAACCAAATGGGGTTTCCTTGTGAGGAAAAAAACGTGGGGACGAAAAAAGAACCATGGTGGTTTTGGGAAGCCAAAAGAAAAGGGGGATGGTTTCAGGGTCAAGGGAAAAAGACATATTTTTTTCCACCATTTTACTGATGTTTTTTCACAAATTCCCTTTAAATGTCCTCACTAAAGGGGTGGGTTTAAAATTTGTCTTATCAATACATTAAATGTCCTCATAAGGGATGGTAATATTTTGTCTTTTCGTAAACTGGGGGCCCTAATGGGGAAAGGGGCTTATCAGAACCCCAAAAAGTCCTCATAAGGGGAAGGGGGATATTGTGTCTTTTACGACATAAATGTCCCACTAAGAACGGGTATATTTGTCCCACACTTAAAAAAATGTCCTCACTAAGGGCCCGGGGGGAAAATTGGTCTTATCAGTAATAAAGTCCCACTAAAGAAAAGGGGAATATTTTGGGGGCAAAACGTAACATTAAATGTCCCACTAAAGGGGCGGGAAAAATTGGTCTTATACGACAAAATGTCCCACTAAGAAAAGGGAATATTTGTCCATCACGACATTAATGTCCTACTAAGGGGGGGTAATATTGTGTCTTATCACGACATAAATGTCCCATAAAGGGGCGGGTAATATTTGTCCATCACGTACATCAAAGTCCTCACTAAGGGGCGGGTAATATGTGTCTATCACGTACATAAATGTCCCACTAAAGACTGGGTAATATTTGTATCACGTACCCTTAAAATTTTCCACAAGGGACTGGGTAATATTGATGTTTACACGTACATCAAATGTCCCACTAAAGACTGGGGAATATTTGTCATCACGTACATTTTTAAAGTCCTCACTAAGGGGCTGGGTAATATTGTGTCTTTTCACGTACATCAAATGTCCCACTAAAGAAAGGGTAATTTGTGGGATCACGTACTAAATGTCCTCACTAAGGGACTGGGAAATTGATTTTCTTATCACGTATCATAAAATGTCCACACTAAAGAAGGGGGTAATATTAATTTTCGAAATCAGAAACCCTTTAAAGGGTCCTCACTAAGGGACTGGGTTTAATTTTAATGTTTTTATAACGTTCATTAAAGGGCCTCACAAAAAGGAGGGTAATAAAATTTCGCATCACTTTATCATTAAATGTCCTCACAAAAGGAAATTTGGGTAATTTTAAAATGTCGCATCCCCGGTTACATAAATTTTTCCTCACAAAGGGATGGGAAATTGCTTTATACCAGAGTAAAGTGGGAAAAAACCTTTGTATGTTGTCCTATAAAAGGCTAGCAGTAAGCTACATGTTAGTCCTAAAAGCATAGTCAGTAAGCTACAGGGTTAGCCCTTTTAAAAGGTTAGTCAGTAAAGCTACATGTTGGGTTCCAAAAAAAAAGCATAGCAGTAAGCTAAATGTTAGTCCTATAAAAGCATAGTCAGAAAGGCTACATTTTAGCCCTAAAAAAGGCCTAGTCAGTAAGCTAAATTTTAGCCCCAAAAAAGCAAGTCAGTAAGCAAACAGGGTAGCCCTATAAAAGCATAGTCAGTAAGCAAACCGGGTTAGTCCAATAAAACTTTTGTCAGAAGCTACTGTTAGCCCTTTAAAAAAGGTTGGGCAGTGGGGCTACATGTTAGCCCTAAAAAAGAAAATAGTCAAAAGGGCTACATGTTAGCCTAAAAAAGGCTAGTCAGTAAGCTACAGTTAGCCCTAAAAAAGGCTAAAGTAAGTACATGTTAGTCCTAAAAAAAGCATATTCAGTAAGCTACATGTTAGTCCTAAAAAAAGGCTAGCCCTTAGGCAAACATGTTAGGCCCTAAAAAAAGAAAAGTCAGTAAGCTAAAATGTTAGCCCTATAAAAGGTTAGTCAGTAAGACATGTTAGTCCTATAAAAGGCTGTCGTAAGCAAATGAAAAGCCCTAAAAAAGGGCCCAAAGTCAGTTAGGCTCCCTGTTATTTCCCTATAAAAGGCTAGCAGAAAGCACAGTTGGGCCTTAAAAAAAGGCAGTCATTTAAAGTACATGTTTGTCCAAAAAAGGGCTAGCAGTTTTGGGGTCTGAGTTGTAAAGCTCTTAAAAACAAAAACATGTCTTTGACATTTTTAACTGTTTTTAATGTACTGGCCTTTTTAATGGGTTTATGTGACTACTTCTGCGACCTCTTCCCAGGTCCTCTTAGGTTTTTTCCGGTTAAAAAATTTTTGCGTTCAAATTGCGCGTCAGTCTCCCCCAAGGTAAGAGTTTGGCGTTTGCCCCCCCATGGCCCCCTTTCCCTAGGGGCCCAAAGTCACAATTATTCACTGAAAAGGGGAATGGGGTGCCTTTTTGGGTCGCCTTTGGTCCAAATTAAAATTTTTTTGATTTTGGGAAAAAGGCTGATTTCTCTTCTATCCCTAAGGAGTAATTTCCCCCCGGGGGGCCATTTATGAAAAAAAATTTTTAAAAAAAAATGATGCACTCACAACTGAAAGTCGCTCTGGAAAAAGAGGTTGCTAAATGAAAAAAATGAAAATGAAATTTTAAAAGAAGGCTATACATGTCCTCTTTGGGGGGTTTTGCACTGGGCTAGGTCAAGTTCAGTAGGCAAAAAAAACGGAAAAAAACAGAGAAAAAACGGGAGAATTACCGGGTATGTCTGCAAAGGAAATCCCAATTTTCACTTTCCGTTGCATAATTTTTTGGAAACTTTTTGTAAGGTGGCCCAAATTTAAAACATATGTTTTTTTTGGTGTGAGTAGTGATGTTTTAAGGGTTTCCCTGTGTACTTTGTTGAAAGCTACCAAGTTTGCATGGTGTAATACCCCTTAATTACCCACCTTTTAAATGTATTGATTGGATGTGCCCTACAGTATGTCATCAAGGGGTTGTTTAGTTCAGTTTGTTTAAAAAAATTTGGAATTTTGGTTTGAAACAGTGTGAAAAACCAGGACGGTGGTAAAATAGGGCGATTGGGCGACGCACGGGCCAAAGGGGAAAAGGGAAAGGGGATTTTTTTTCTAATAAATTTATATCACGGCAACAGTAGTTTCAGTGTTGTAATCTATATGTTGATCTCCCACAGTGCCACACTCCCAAACTAAAATGTCGAATAGGCAAAGTCGGCTTCAAAGGCCCTTCCCCCCCTTTTGGGGCGTTTTTTCATTTCAGTTTAAAATTGCCCAAAATTTTGTCATAGACTAAATTTTAAAATCTTTTTTTTTCAAATTTCAGACCCTTAAATTCAATCCCCAAGGGGTGTCTGTGGGTTTTGCACTTACGCGCTTTCTTTCATACGTTAGAAAACCATGAAGGGAAACGAAAAAGAGTGGTTTGTTTAAAAGAATTTTCTTTTTTTTTGGGGGCGAAAATATAAAGAAAAATTTGGCAACGAAAAAATTTAAAGGACCTCCCAGCCCAAAATTTTAAAAATTCAACGGTTTTACTAAAGGCGGAAAGTCCTACACCGAGGATTTTAAAAAAAATTTGGGTTTACGAACGAAAAAAAAACATTTGCCATCACTCAATGGAGACGAGGGATACAGGCTAGCTGTCCGCCCCCCCACAACGATAAAGGTTTTTAGTGTTGATAATCAAAGTTTAAATGGATGTGGATATGTGTATAAGGCAGTTTATTCAGAGGTGAATATTATGGAATTCCGCGTTCTATCGCGACCCGTTACGTCAAACTCCTTAGGGAGCTAAAATTAAGCCCCATTACTTCAATATCAGATAAGAGAAATTGCGGCAGCTACATATATTTTACATCCTGGCCCTAACATAGTTCCTATTTGCTATCATTACAACAATTATTACATGTGGTCATATATGCGGGAAAGTGGAATGCATAGAACGTCAAAAGTAAACTTGCTGGAGACCACTATTGCCGTTTTGGAGAAACACTCGCGTTTTGCTACGAAGAGTTTGTTGTGGCAAATGTAACTGGGCTGGGAATTGCCAGGAACCTCAACACGATAAAGTATCTCATCGCATTGCGAGTCCTCATGATTCTATACGTAATTGCGATTCGCTACGGTGAGTTTATTGGGCCCCATATGTCTGTTGGCAGAGGGATCAGAAATCCATACGAACGAGTTTTGATCATTCCCCCCCCCCCATGGAATAAAAGTGCTGAAACAAATTGGCTCCCAATGGTGAAAAGATTGAGAGACAAGCTATGAAGGAACATCAATGTGTGTTTGTGGTGCAGGTACAGCCAACTAGCGCTAAAATATATGGCGGATATTGTCATACTTATTATATCGTACAGTATCACTATGTAACCTCGATCTCTTTCACCGGGCCCATCCCTCAAATTAACCAACCCCCCAGTAACCGAACAAAAAACAAAACCCCCCAAAACAAACAACCGGTATAACTGAATTGGTTGCCCCACTTTTACAGCTAAGATATTAGCTAGCCAGCTAAAATTTTTTAGTTAGTTAGTCCTCGCAACTACAATATTTTTACTGTCAATAACATGTATCCAAAAATGACGTGGTTGTCTCCAATTGTTGTTGACATTTTACAATTGCAATGCGTCATACCCCATGAGTACTCCACTTTCTGTATCTCAGCTGTTAGAGGGCATGGTTCTTGTAACGCCAAGGTAGTGGTGTTTCGATCACCGACCCACCCATACACAAAAATGTAATGTCAACTCATGACTGGAAGTCGCTTTGGATACAGCGTCTGCTAAATGTCATCTTATTGTATTTTTTAATTATTATTATTATTATTCTCTGAAGAGAGCCCCGAAACATTGTTGTGCAGGCATTTTATGCATAAATGAAGTATGGTTCATTCCAGTAGTTCTTATCCTTCTGATTGGTCCTGATGGAGTTGGTCGAGGTCCCCTGCAGGCTACTGGCCGGTTGTAAAAACATTGCTCTGAGTCGGTTCTCTTGTCTTCAAATGTTCAGCCTAAGAGAGTGGATTTTGTGTGTGGTGTGTGTGTGTGTGTGTTTAACGAGTTGATGATGTGTGTTGTGTGTGTGTGTTTACATGTGATGCATGTGTGTGTGTGTGTGTTTGTGTGTTGTTTGGTGTCCCTCAGAGCAGAACTCGTTGATTTGGGAGGAACTGAGAGGCCTATGGCGTGAGGTTTTTGTACCTTGGCCACCTGCACACATTGCTGTTCAAGATATGACCCACTTTTGTCTCATTGGTATTGTATAGTCACATAACTTATACCCTCAAATGCCTGACGCTAAATAATCTTATCGAGCAAACATTTTACTTAACAGATCCTATTCCATATTCACTATAACAATATATATTTACTAACGACATTATTAAACAAGAACCGCCGCGCCACTCTCAGCCTGCTAATCAGTAGTGTGAAGTTTTGCGGAGTGTTTGAGTTAGCTTTGCGAGGCACAGATGAAACGGAGGGGCTCCACCAACCCTGGTAATGCCAACACTTTGGAGATCAGTCAATATAGGCTTCTGGTATTGTATTCTATGCTGCCCCTGTCTTCATGTTGTTGCTGGACATATCTTTTTTTAAATGTGTGGTAGGTCTCCTAAATCATCAGAAAATTGCCCCTCATGAGAATTTTTTCAGGAACCGCCACTGTGAACACATACACACAGTGTCCTGACTGACTAAGCGCTTGCTCTGCGACACACAACTGAGAGAAACGGAGAAGGGATCGACAAAGACAGAACATCGTATAAAATAGTGACAGAGCGAAGGGAAGGAAAATAAAAAGACCGGACACCTATTCCCTATGTAGTTGCACTACTTTTGATAGAGCTCTGGTCAAAAGCAGTGCACTAAATATCGGGAATAGGGTGCCATTTGGGAGTCTCTTATTCTGAGGCTCTATGGAGAGAATGTGTTAGAGAGAGAAGGTAGACACAAAGCTCTCTGTAAACCTTATTTTCATTCATCTACTTTGTCAAATGAGTTACAGATTATCTGTCTTGATAGGTTGAGTCAAGCTGTCTTAGCATGGCCGAGACATGTTTTTATACATTCAAATTAAATCAATTTGATATATTATGTCCCTTTAAGGAATATGGACATTCTAGGGATGTTAGGTTATTTGCTGAGGAGTTTCGGATGAGGCATCTTGTGTGTGTGTGTGTGTGTGTGTGTGTCAGGTTTCGTTAGGAAATTGTGCCGCCAGACATTTGACCGGCGAGCATTTTAAATTACTCGGGACATTTAATAAATTTATCGGACCCATTGGGTGCGTGCAGTAAACTGGATTAGGGCGTCGACCCCCGGGTGCTCATAATGACAGAAATCACATTTTGTTTTTATGGTTAGGTTCATCTTAAGAGTAATCGGCTAAAAGAAACGCACACCTATTTAGGACGAGGTGCTGGCTGACGGCGTATAAACACTTGAAAAGGAAAGCCGCCCACTCATGGAGCTCAGGATGCAATAATCTTGTGATTTTGCTATTCATTGTAAATGTTGTGGGCCTATGTAGCCAAGTAATCTATGATCATATGCTATCCTGTTTTTTGTATAATGTGTTTTTATTTTGTGAATTGGCCAATGCTATGTAGGCCACACCCGGGCCATGATTACAGACACCTGCGTGTGTCCCTTTCACACTATATAAACTAGTGCCACCGCAGTGTTTTGGTCATTATACCCTGATGAAGGACAGCTTGTCTGTCGAACGTTGGTTATTAGGATATTAAATTATTGCCTCTGAGCTCCTTGAGTGTGCGTGCTTTCCTTTTCTTTTTGCAAGTAATTCATCTTAAAAACACCGCTCCAGGATGCAATGGCGTGTTGTGCGTCCTTCTTACAGAATTCTGATGCGCACGTTTTGAGGAAGATGTTGTAGAATAACCCGTCCATATTTACTTTTTCCTCTCGCCAACAAGACAGGCAATGAACAGCAGAATCACTAGCCTATGCTAATCTACTATCCCCCATAGTCTAAAAGTTTACTATTAGATTGGTCCGCTTGTCGTTCTGTGTGAGAAAGAAATAGCCTATTCCAAACCGACTGGGGCCGTGGTGGGACGATAGATCCCCAAATTCATACAACCAAGTAGGCCTAGGCTACATCCAAAAACTTGTAAAAAAGCAATGAGATTCCAGGCAGACAGCTCAGAACGTTTAACTTAAAATGTTGATAAAGCTATTATTCTTCACATTATAAGTGCAGCGATGCACACAATGCAGTAGGCTACACGCGAATGGTTCGTTCCATAAGGCAGATTAGCGGGAAAACAGTCAAAGCGCACCACACTGCAAGCGGTTCCATGAGACCAAGATGAAAAGAGGGGAGATCTAAAGACAACTAGCCTTTTGTTGCTAATATGACCGGGATTGTGCCTTTGGCTACTGGACAATGAAAGAAAGTTCTTTGAAAACAATAGAACTGAGAGAAATAGGCTACTGGTTTCAATGGGAATATGGAAGTCTGTATAAAATAATTGCCTGCACATTTGGTTAGATTTTCATAATATGTAGTAAAACGTTCAGGTTTCAAACAATTATATTATATGTTTTTCCAAAATGCATACTGCCTCCAGCTCACTGCAAAGTGGTGTGTGACGCGCCGAAGCCTACCTAGTTGCCTATGCACTTGAATGGCATATGGGAAGCGCGCCTTCAATATATGGGTTAGCTGACAACGTCACGAAAACGATATGCCACACGCTTAAATGGGGCAGAAGTCCTTCTGTTGTTGAGATTCTGGATGGCCCAGATAGCTAGCAACAATGACAATCTGCCATGTGGGGAATCGTAAGTGATTCGTTTCAGCTAGTTTCATATTGTTCTTGATATCACTGTCTAGTTTTGAGGTGTTTTGACTGATTTCATGTCAATACTAATATGGCAAAAATTCGCTAGCTAGCTAACCAACAACTGTAACGATGTATTTGACAGGCAACAAGTGCTCTTTGTGCAAATGTATTTATGATTTCAATAAACATTGGAGACGAAATATTGTTTACATGTTGTCAACAATCTAAACTTACCCGTCTGTTTTGCCCCATAGTTGCGTACGCGTTGGTTTTGTTGCTAAACAGCAAGGTGACTGGGAATATGGCAGAATACAAACAGTGTAGCTACTCACTCCACAAGTCAAAATAAACTGGCAAAAACATCAGTATAGAGACAAAGTGGAGTCGCAATTCAACGGCTCAGACACGACACGTATGTGGCAGGGTCTACAGACAATCACAGACTACAAAAGGAAAACCAGCCACGTCGCCGACACCGACATCTCGCTTCCAGACAAGCTAAACACCTTCTTCGCCCGCTTTGAGGATAACATAAAGTTGCCACTACCAAGGACTGTGGCCTCTCCTTCTCCGTGGGCCGACGTGAGTAAGACGTTTTAAGCATGTTAACCCCCGCAATGCCTGCCGGACCAGAACGGCATCCCTAGCAGCGTCCTCAGAGCATGCGCAGACCAGCTGGCTGGTGTGTTTATGGACATTTTCAATCTCTCCCTTTCCCAGTCTGCTGTCCCCACATGCTTCAAGATGGCCACCATTGTTCCTGTACCCAAGAAAGCAAAGGTAACTGAACTAAATGACTATCGCCCCGTAGCACTCACTTCTGTCATCATGAAGTGCTTTGAGAGACTAGTCAAGGATCATATCCCTTCTACCTACCTGTCACCCTAGACCCACTTCAATTTGCTTACCGCCCCAATAGATCCACAGACGATGCAATCACCATCACACTGCACACTGCCCTATCCCATCTGGACAAGAGGAATACCTATGTAAGAATGCTGTTCATTGACTATAGCTCAGCATTCAACACCATAGTACCCTCCAAGCTTATCATTAAGCTCGAGGCCCTGGGTCTGAACCCCACCCTGTGCAACTGGACCTGGACTTCCTGACGGGCCGCCCCCAGGTGGTGAAGGTAGGAAACAACATCTCCACTTCGCTGATCCTCAACAATGGGGCCCCACAGGGTGCGTGCTCAGCCCACTCCTGTACTCCCTGTTCACCCATGACTGCGTGGCCAAGCACACCTCCAACTCAATCATCAAGTTTGCTGACAACACAACAGTAGTAGGCTTGATTACCAACAATGACGAGACAGCCTACAGGGAGGAGGTGAAGGCACTGGGAGTGTGGTGCCAGGAAAATTACCTCTCACTCAACGTCAACAAAACATGGACTTCGGGAAACAGCGGAGGGTGCACACCCCTATCCACATCGACGGGACCCGCAGTGGAGAAGGTGAAAAGCTTCAAGTTCCTTGGCGTACACATCACTGACAAACTGAAATTGTCCACCCACGCAGACGACAGTGTGGTGAAGAAGGCGCAACAGAGCCTCTTCAACCTCAGGAGGCTGAAGAAATTTGGCTTGGCACCTAAAACCCTCACAATTTTTACAGATGCACAATTGAGAGCATCCTGTCGGGCTGTATCACCGCCTGGTACGGCAACTGCACCGCCCGCCACCGCAGGGCTCTCCAGAGGGTGGCACGGTCTGCCGAACACATTATCGGGGGCAAACTACCCGCCCTCCAAGATCATCAAGGACATCAACCTCCCGAGCCACTGCCTGTTTCACCGCGCTATCATCCAGAAGCGAGGTCAGTACAGGTGCATCAAAGCTGGGACCGAGAGAATGAAAAACGGCTTCTATCTCAAGGTCATCAGACTGTTACAGTGAGGGAAAAAAGTATTTGATCCCCTGCTGATTTTGTACGTTTGCCCACTGACAAAGAAATGATCAGTCTATAATTTTAATGGTAGGTTTATTTGAACAGTGAGAAACAGAATAACAACAATAAAATGCAGAAAAACGCATGTCAAAATATTATAAATTGATTAGCATTGTAATGAGGGAAATAAGTAGTTGACCCCTCTCAATCAGAATGATTTTCTGGCTCCCAGGTGTCTTTTATACAGGTAACGAGCTGAGATTAGGAGCACACTCTTAAAGGGAGTGCTCCTAATCTCAGTTTGTTACCTGTATAAAAAGACACCTGTCCACAGAAGCAATCAATCAATCAGATTCCAAACTCTCCACCATGGCCAAGACCAAAAGAGCTCTCCAAGGATGTCAGGGACAAGATTGTAGACCTACACAAGGCTGGAATGGGCTACAAGACCATTGCCAAGCAGCTTGGTGAGAAGGTGACAACAGTTGGTGCGATTATTCGCAAATGGAAGAAACACACAATAACTGTCAATCTCCCTCGGCCTGGGGCTCCATGCAAGATCTCACCTCGTGGAGTTGTAATGATCATGAGAACGGTTAGGAATCAGCCCAGAACTACACAGGAGGATCTTGTCAATGATCTCAAGGCAGCTGGGATCATAGTCACCAAGAAAACAATTGGTAACACACTACGCCGTGAAGGACTGAAATCCTGCAGCGCCCGCAAGGTCCCCCTGCTCAAGACATCACATATACAGGCCCCCGTCTGAAGTTTGCCAATGAACATCTGAATGATTCAGAGGAGAACTGGGTGAAAGTGTTGTGGTCAGATGAGACCAAAATCGAGCTCTTTGGCATCAACTCAACTCGCCGTGTTTGGAGGAGGAGGAATGCTGCCTATGACCCCAAGAAACACCATCCCCACCGTCAAACATGGAGGTGGAAAACATTTGGGGGTGTTTTTTCTGCTAAGGGGACAGGACAACTTCACCGCATCAAAGGGACGATGGACGGGGCCATGTACCGTCAAATCTTGGGTGAGAACCTCCTTCCCTCAGCCAGGGCATTGAAAATGGGTCGTGGATGGGTATTCCAGCATGACAATGACCCAAAACACACGGCCAAGGCAACAAAGGAGTGGCTCAAGAAGAAGCACATTAAGGTCCTGGAGTGGCCTAGCCAGTCTCCAGACCTTAATCCCATAGAAAATCTGTGGAGGGAGCTGAAGGTTCGAGTTGCCAAACGTCAGCCTCGAAACCTTAATGACTTGGAGAAGATCTGCAAAGAGGAGTGGAACAAAATCCCTCCTGAGATGTGTGCAAACCTGGTGGCCAACTACATGAAACATCTGACCTCTGTGATTGACAACAAGTGTTTTGCCACCAAGTACTAAGTCATGTTTTGCAGAGGGGGTCAAATACTTATTTCCCTCACTGTAAATAGCCATCACTAGCACAGTAGAGGGCTGCTGCTGCCTATTGAAATCACTGGCCACTTTAAGAAATGGAACACTAGTCACTTTAATAATGTTTACATATCTTGCACTACTCATCTCATATATGTATATATACTGTATTCTATAATATTCTACTGTATCTTAGTCCATGCCGCTCTGTCATTGCTTGTCCATGTATGTATATATTCTTAAATTCCATTCCTTACTTAGATTTGTGTGTATTGGGTATATGTTGTGAAATTGTTAGATATTACTGCACTGTCGGAGCTGGAAGCACAAGCATTTCGCTGCAACCCGCAATAACATCTGCTAAAACACGTGTATGTGACAAATTTGATTTGATTTGATTTAAACAACCAACCCCTCTATTACCAGTTGAGTAATAAAAATAGTAGTTATTTTTAATCATGGCCATTATTTGTAAATACAATACTGCATTTAGAATTGTTATGCAACGATTGGGCTTATGAAAGCACATGTAACACTCCAGCAGCAACCAACAGCTGTTTGATGAGCCGTAGTAGCAGCTCTTACACTACATTGACTGGTATTTCAATCAATGAATAGGCTAAAATGCATTATTTCACAATAGGATTTTTTTTCTTCTCCCTGACAATTGGCCGGCGGCAATTTTATTCATCGGCTTTTCGTATTTTTGGGGGGCTAACGGAAACCCTGGTGTGTGTCACTATGATGAACATATCTAATGCTGGATGAGAGCTGTTTTTGTGTGAAAACCTATTGAGCCATTGAATCGTTTAAATTGTAAGGTGATTGACGCTTTAAACAAACACCTTGCAGGTAAATCATGAGAGAAACGTGTGAATATGAATGGGAAGAGAGACAAGCCCCAGTGATTGCAAAGGGAGCATAAACCAGTAGTTAATAAGGCTTTATGCTTAGGGATCATAAACCAGTAGTTAATCCAGGCCTTATGCTTCACATTTCTCTCTACCTTTCCTCCAAAGAAACACTCCACATTCTCCCTAGACAAACCTAGAACATAGGCTGACAAGAAACAAAGAAAGTATCTTATCACTGCATACCAATGCTAACCCAAATGGCCTTTCAACAGTGAGATTTGTTTGTCTAACCTAACGTAGCTGGCAAAAAAGATTAATGCCTGATCGGGTCGGCTGAAACTGGAAGCATCCAGTTTTTCAGGCTTCACCTGTTCTCTGCTTTTCCCCTGTAAAACTGATGCTTCCGGTTTCTGCCTACCCACTGAGGGTGTACCAATGCTAACCAAAATAACATTTCAACAGTTAGTGTTTCTTTGTTTCTTGCTTCTCCATAACTGAAGTGAATATAAACACCCCTCTGAGGATGTTGATGTGGAACCAACCACTTAGGCTACCTGTCATACCATCCATTCCCAGTGAGATGGTCCGTACCATGATGCTGCGAGGGGGTGGCATGGCACCCTACTTGTACCCTGAACAAACAGATATGATGTTCTTCATGGATGGATCATTATATAAGACAGTGAAGTGTCAGTGGAGGCGCATGTAAATTGTGTGTGTTTTTGTCATGTCTATGGATGGAGTGCACACACACACGGCACACGCACACGGCATGACAGCTTTGACGAACACTGACACCATGTTTTCGGGAAAGAACCGAAAGGTTCCCTAGCAACAGCTGGCCTGACGACAATTGGGGAATGGTGAAAACATTGCCTGCTACAGTGGGGAGAACAAGTATTTGATACACTGCCGATTTTGCAGGTTTTCCTACTTACAAAGCATGTAGAGGTCTGTAGTTTTTATCATATGTACACTTCAACTGTGAGAGACGGAATCTAAAATAAAAATCCAGAAAATCACATTGTATGATTTTAAATAATTAATTTGCATTTTATTGCATGAATAAGTATTTGATCACCTACCAACCAGTAAGAATTCCGGCTCTCACAGACCTGTTAGTTTTTCTTTAAGAAGCCCTCCTGTTCTCCACTCATTACCTGTATTAACTGCACCTGTTTGAACTCGTTACCTGTATAAAAGACACCTGTCCACACACTCAATCAAACAGACTCCAACCTCTCCACAATGGCCAAGACCAGAGAGCTGTGTAAGGACATCAGGGATAAAAATTGTAGACCTGCACAAGGCTGGGATGGGCTACAGGACAATAGGCAAGCAGCTTGGTGAGAAGGCAACAATTGTTGGCGCAATTATTAGAAAAATGGAAGAAGTTCAAGATGACGGTCAATCACCCTCGGTCTGGGGCTCCATGCAATATCTCACCTTGTGGGGCATCAATGATCATGAGGAAGGTGAGGGATCAGCCCAGAACTACACGGCAGAGGACCTGGTCAATGACCTGAAGAGAGCTGGGACCACAGTCTCAAATAAAACCATTAGTAACACACTACGCCGTCATTGATTAAAATCCTGCAGCGCACGCAAGGTCCCCCTGCTCAAGCCAGCGCATGTCCAGGCCCGTCTGAAGTTTGCCAATGACCATCTGGATGATCCAGAGGAGGAAAGTGAGAAGGTCATGTGGTCTGATGAGACAAAAATAAAGCTTTTTGGTCTAAACTCCACTCGCCGTGTTTGGAGGAAGAAGAAGGCTGAGTACAACCCCAAGAACACCATCCCAACCGTGAAGCATGGAGGTGGAAACATCATTCTTTGGGGATGCTTTTCTGCAAAGGGGACAGGACGACTGCACCGTATTGAGGGGAGGATGGATGGGGCCATGTATCGCGAGATCTTGGCCAACAACCTCCTTCCCTCAGTAAGAGCATTGAAGATGGGTTGTGGCTGGGTCTTCCAGCATGACAACGACCCGAAACACACAGCCAGGGCAACTAAGGAGTGGCTCCGTAAGAAGCATCTCAAGGTCCTGGAGTGGCCTAGCCAGTCTCCAGACCTGAACCCAATAGAAAATCTTTGGAGGGAGCTGAAAGTCCGTATTGCCCAGCGACAGCCCCGAAACCTGAAGGATCTGGAGAAGGTCTGTATGGAGGAGTGGGCCAAAATCCCTGCTGCAGTGTGTGCAAACCTGGTCAATTGGAGGTGTACCTGTGGATGCATTTCAAGGCCTACCTTCAAACTCAGTGCCTCCTTGCTTGACATCATGGGAAAATCAAAAGAAATCAGCCAAGACCTTAGAATTGTAGACCTCCACAAGTCTGGTTCATCCTTGGGAGCAATTTACAAACGCCTGAAGGTACCACGTTCATCTGTACAAACAATAGTATGCAAGTATAAACACCATGGGACCACGCAGCCGTCATACCGCTCAGGAAGGAGATGCGTTCTGTCTCCTAGAGATGAACGTACTTTGGTGCGAAAAGTGCAAATCAATCCCAGAACAACAGCAAAGGACCTTGTGAAGATGCTGGAGGAAACAGGTACAAAAAGTATCTATATCCACAGTAAAACGAGTCCTATATCGACATAACCTGAAAGGCCGCTCAGCAAGGAAGAAGCCACTGCTCCAAAACCGCCATAAAAAAGCCAGACTACGGTTTGCAACTGCACATGGGGACAAAGATCATACTTTTTGGTCTGATTAAACAAAAATAGAACTATTTGGCCATAATGACCATCGTTATGTTTGGAGGAAAAAGGGGGTTGCTTGCAAGCCGTAGAACACCATCCCAACCGTGAAGCACGGGGGTGGCAGCATCATGCTGTGGGGGTGCTTTGCTGCAGGAGGGACTGGTGCACTTCACAAAATAGATGGCATCATGAGGAAGGAAAATTATGTGGATATATTGAAGTAACATCTCAAGACATCAGTCAGGAAGTTAAAGCTTGGTCGCAAATGGGTCTTCCAAATGGACAATGACCCCAAGCATACTTCCAAAGTTGTGGCAAAATGGCTTAAGGACAACAAAGTCAAGGTATTGGAGTGGCCATCACAAAGCCCTGACCTCAATCCTATAGAACATTTGTGGGCAGAACTGAAAAAGCGTGTGCGAGCAAGGATGCCTACAAACCTGACTCAGTATCACCATCACTGTCAGGAGGAATGGGCCAAAATTCACCCAACTTATTGTGGGAAGCTTGTGGAAGGCTACCCGAAATCACGAAATGTGATGAAATAAATAAAAGCTGAAATAAATCATTCTCTTTACTATTATTCTGACATTTCACATTCTTAAAATAAGGTGGTGATCCTAACGGACCTAAGACAGGGAATTCTTACTAGGATTATATGTCAGGAATTGTGAAAAACTGAGTTTAAATGTATTTGGCTAAGGTGTATGTAAACTTCCGACTTCAACTGTATAGCCATTGATTGTTGAAGAACATAATTGACAAATTCCTCATGAGCATAGTTCAACTGTCTTACCCCTTCATAATCCAAAATATAAGCTTTTGGGTTCTGATGTATAGCCAAAAGACATGGTTAAAAACTATCATTTTGATCTCATGGATGGTCAGTCCTTGCATCCATAGCTCTGACTATGAATTTGAGAGTGGTTACATTTCTCCAGCCCCATCCCTCAGCATTCTTACCAAAACAGTGGTGGGGTGTCCTCTTTGTTACTGTTTTAACTGCAGATTGCCCCTTTAAGGAAGCAAGCGACGCAGCCCTGTCATCACATGGCGAGACTGGCAATGGTCCCAAATGGCACCCTATTCCCTATATAGTGCACTACTTTTGACCAGAGTTCAAAAGCAGTGCACTAAATAGGGAATAGGGTGCCATTTGGGATGCAACCCCTGTAATGACTTTGTAATGGGGTGCTGCAATGGTTACTCTGATCCAAATTGCAGGGCTCATCTGCTGCAGGGCTCATCTGTGAAAGAGACCGTGGTCTCAGCATGACTCCCTGCTTAAATAAAGGTTAATTAAAAATAAATCCGTACTGCCATTCCGTTGTTAACAGAGCTAGCAGAGCACCGCAATTCCACCCTTTCTCCATTTCCCCATTCATGACCTCCAAAACCAATTAATGGTCAGCATGCAAACAACGGCTAGCAACAACAACAACAACAACAACAACAACAACAACAACACAAAGACACGGGAGTGTTCATTGGCAGTCGGCGTGGACCGGATCCTCCTTGGCTACGCTGCCAGAGCTGCTGGCCAGACAAAGCCGCTTAATCTTTGGGGTGGATAATATTTCAAACGAGTGGGCATGTGGGGACGGGCTCGGAGCTATTAGGACACTGATATTTCCCGTCTGTCTTTTTGGTGCACGTGATTGGTCTATTAATAGACCACCGCCCAGGTTAATCTGCTGAGTCATTGGCCCCTCACTGGCACCTCCTGTGGAGAAGCTAGCCCCAGGTAACCCTGAAAGAGGGGGGAGATCAGAGCCCAGCCGACAGGCCCCAGCCGTACAGTCACTATGATCTATGGGCAGAGAAGCTGGAGCACCGATGAAACTGTGTGGAGATGGGCTCCAAAATGGCAGATACGCTTTTGATAGGTTAAGCTATATACAACCTGATTCTGAAATGTAATGTTTGTTGATAATAAGGAAATAGTATCACATACCTATTTTTATTGAGCTTAAATTTGGCTTAAAAGTGACTGAGAAGTGAGTGAAGGAAAAGAAAGGAGGCAGAGAAAGAGAGAGAGAGAGAGAGACAGACAATGCAACCAGCCTGCACCAGCCGTCTCCGGTGAATCGGAAATCTTTGTGAAAAGCCTGCGGCTCTCCTGGCAGGGAGAGAGCCTCTCAGACAGTCTTCAACAGAGATGAATGGAGTCTGTGCCGGCTCGGTGGCTGGGAGGCTGACAGGTTAAAAACATGACACTCACTACAGAAGCTTTAGGTCTCATTCACTTCAGTTGACGTTCCATGAAAGCCCTGTCGATCTCAGGCTCAGGTGGATGGCCACTCCAAAGCAGCGCACAGCTACTCGGGCTACCGAGTACAATATAATACGTCTGTATATGACTGAGTACATTTCTATACAAGGACAAATATTATATTAAAAGTATATTATTATTATATTTATTAAAAGTATATTCTAATATAAGAATTCAGAACTCTTAGACGAAATAGACAGGACAGGTTCAACATCAGAATCTGCAATGTAAAAAGGAACAGCAAGAGAACTGTTCCAATATTGTGACAGTATACTGAAAACAATAACATCCCACACATTTGTATCTGAAATAGTAGCACTGTCACAGTCTACAACCAGTATCTATGGGTTACGACTCTGTCTCTATAGGGAACAAGCACACAGGTAACTCCGCTACTGGGACGCCACCATAGCAACAGTATACCTGTAGTTCCAATATTGCTACAGTGTGCATCCAGAACACAATAACCTTCAAAAAAAGGTCCAGCACAAATAACAGCACAGTCACCGTCCAACAACCAGTATCTAGGGTTACGACTCTACAGGGAACAAGCACACAGGTAACTCCGCTACTGTACAGAGGGTATTACTCAAAGCAACAGCTAGCCTACAACTAGCTGGGTGTAGGGCAGGCTCCTCATCAGACTGGAGGGGAAGGGTGAGGGGTCCACCACCATCTCAACTACCACACCCACCTGGCAGCGAGAGGGGCGACAGCTCGTTGTAGCCCCCGAAAGAAGCGTTGCGGATGAGCTTGCGTCCGTCGGGGTGTGGGGGCCGCGGCGAGCTGGTCGTGCCGCATGTGGAGAAGCGGCGACGGCACAGCACTCCCTCCTCCTTCATCATGGGGCCGGCGAGAGCCCGGGGGGGGCCTGAGGAGGGCCTGCCGGGGATCAGCGTGGGCCAAGGAGGGCGAAGCCGCTGACCGCGAAATTCTCAGATCTGATCGCCCGCAGCCAGGCACACACACAGGACACAGCAAGCACAGAAACTCAGTCTCCAGGCACTCAAACCAGTGCAGCACAATTTGTCGCTTTCTCCCTCCCTCTCTCTTGTTCCTTCTCTCTCTCTCTCTCTCTCTCTCTCTCTCTCTCCTCTCTCTCCCCCTCTCTCTCTCTCCCTCTCTCTCTCCCTCCCTCCCTCGTCTGTCTGTCTGTCTGTCTGTGTCTGTGTGTGTGTGTGTGAGTGAGTGCAAGGGGAGGAGGCTCTGAGCACTACGCTGACGAATCAGCAGAGTCCTTCCCCCTCCTACTCCCAGCAGTGTTGCATCTTATCTAGCCTCCTCCAACAACAGCTTGCTACCCCTCTTTCTCTTCCCTTCTTTCAATGAATATCTCTGCTTTTCTCACTGCCAACCGCCGTCTCCCTCTTCCTGTCCTCGTCCTCTCTTTCCCCCTCTCTTTCTTTTTCTCCTCTCTGTACTCTCTGTATTTCTCTGTGTGGTATCTCCTCATTTTTACATTGTAGTCATTTAGCAGACACTCTTATACAGAGCGACTTACAGGAGCAGTTAGGGTTAAGTGCCTTGCTCAAGGGCACATTGGCAAATTATTCACCTAGTCGGCTCGTGGATTCGAATCAGCGACCTTTTGGCTCTTAAAGCTAAGCTACCTGCCGCCCTCTCGTGGTATCTCCTCTCGTGGTCTCTCTCCTCCTAAATCTCTTTCCCCTCTCCTTGAACAAGACAGCTCAGATTAATATTCCCCCTCTCTTTCTCACAGTGTGTGAGTGCGTGACATAATCCTGCACGTCTGACTGAGAACTACAGCTACAGCACTCTAACGCTCAGACACCTGCTACCACACACTAAACACACACACACTAGACACTAACACACAAACACACCCACCCACCCACACAAACAGAAATGAGCGACAAATCTACTTGTAATAAATCCAGTCTCTATTGACACTGCCTGTGAGGATAGAATGAAGCCTCTCTTGGACAAACACTCTGCATGCCCTATCGTATTCCCCAGACACAAAGACCAAACTGGCCGGTTGACTTCCCCAATGCTTGTCTGGCCAATCAATTCCTTTGAGCCCCTCAGGGAGAAGACAAAGGCTGATCCTGTAATATCCAAAGCCATAAGTGGCACTCCCTAATGTTATATTATTTTACTGCTGCACTTTAATATATATATATTTTTCTTAACACTTATTTTTCTTAAAACTGCATTGTTGGTTAAGGGCTTGTAAGTAAGCATTTCACTGTAAGGTCTACACCTGTTGTACTCGGCGCAAGTGGCAAATAACATTTGATTTGATATTATTTACTTACCTTTCTTTCTAATCTGTTCATCACACAAAAGCTCATCCTTAGCTCTGTACACTGCAATCAAGGCCATCTATGTTTTAAGACCATTGCCCATTCTACCTGTCAAAAAGATTGTATGTTGAAGGATCAAAAAGCTATTTTCTGACCTGTAGTTTGCTATTTGTGGCTTGCTATTTGTCAGTCTTCTAGCAACCAGCTTGACATGAGTAGCATTTGGAGAGAACTAATCGATCACGAACACTGTGAAAAAGGGTCTTCTCTACTCATTTCTTATAGTCACTGTTCAACAAATGTAAGGGTTGGAGAACAGGGTCTTCAAGACAATACCCTCAGGGACACCCAGTCAATTTGTAATGAAACTGAACTAATTAAAATGCTGTTAATACCAATGCTCGTAATGTTACTGTATGAGGAAGGTCACACAACGGAAATGGCTAAGGGACAGTTTATCAATATTTCCCCAGCTCAAGATATTGATATTTGGGACTGCAATCTCAAGGGGACAGTTCAGTCTCTCAGCTAGGACAAGACTGTCACCACGACTTGCACCAGGAAGAGGTTAAGAAGGTTGTGCTGCCCCAGTCACCATGACAATGCTGTAAGAACATTTTGTCCATAAGAAAGGTCTGTTGCAGGTACAGAACAAAATGGTACAAGAGAAGTAGTGCCTTGAGAACAGTCTCAAAGAGCACCAATGGTTATCTCTGTGAAAACGATAAGGACTGAGTCGGGCCTATTGTTTAAAATATCTCCAGAGCATTGCTGTTTTTCCACCCACAAGATTCCTGGCATCCTCCCATCCCATTCAACTGACCCTTCCCTCCTAATGTTTCTTTGTTTGTTCTGTCAACAGCTGCGGCACCTCAGTGCACTCTGGCCAATTAAGGTTTGTTATCTATATTCCATCCCTGCCTGTTTAGAGACGATGCAAACCACTTTGATAACAGCTCCCGAGTCCTGTGAGCCAGCGGTGATGTCACAGCGTTGCTCGGCGACCCTTGGTGTCCCAAATGGCACCAAATTTTCTACATGGTGCACTACTTTTGACCAGACCCCTATGGGCCCAGGTCAAAACTAGTGCACTTTACAGGGAATAGGGTGCCATTTCAGACACAGACACAGATCCCTGAGCAAACAGGCTAATTAACACAGGTAATTAAGACGTTCTAGAATATGTATAATTCAATTAACACAGGTAATTAAGACGTTCTAGAGTATGTATAATTCAAAGTCCTAGGCCTAATTAACCCTGCTCCCTCAAAGGAAAGTTCAGCTGGTGCAAATGAATAAAATGGCCTTTCATTAAAGAAACGAATCAAACAACAGAGTGAAGAAACTTCACCAAGATGTTGGGCCAACAACGTCACGTTCTGCTTAACCCCCTGGGTTAGGGTCTCTAACCTCCATTGGGTTAAAAGTAGTAGTCTAAGCATCAGAAGCCCAGAAGTGGACTAGGAAGCATCAGGTCGCTGTCATGTCAGGAAATACTGCATGAGGGTATTTAGGGAGCGCCCACATTAGGTCAGTGTTTGCAGACAAATATTGGGCCAGCTAAACAAAGTCACCAGGCATTCTACATGTGTCCACCATATCCACACTACTAGCCTGGGTCAACGTATCCTGAGATAAAGACAGTCCAGGTCAATAGCCTGGGTCAACGTATCCTGAGATAAAGACAGTCCAGGTCAATAGCCTGGGTCAACGTATCCTGAGATAAAGACAGTCCAGGTCAATAGCCTGGGTCAACGTATCCTGAGATAAAGACAGTCCAGGTCAATAGCCTGGGTCAACGTATCCTGAGATAAAGACAGTCCAGGTCAATAGCCTGGGTCAACGTATCCTGAGATAAAGACAGTCCAGGTCAATAGCCTGGGTCAACGTATCCTGAGATAAAGACAGTCCAGGTCAATAGCCTGGGTCAACGTATCCTGAGATAAAGACAGTCCAGGTCAATAGTCTGGGTCAACGTATCCTGAGATAAAGACAGTCCAGGTCAATAGCCTGGGTCAACGTATCCTGAGATAAAGACAGTCCAGGTCAATAGCCTGGGTCAATGTATCCTGAGATAAAGACAGTCCAGTCAATAGCCTGGGTCAACGTATCCTGAGATAAAGATAGTCCAGGTCAATAGCCTGGGTCAACGTATCCTGAGATAAAGATAGTCCAGGTCAATAGCCTGGGTCAACGTATCCTGAGATAAAGACAGTCCAGGTCAATAGCCTGGGTCAACGTATCCTGAGATAAAGGTAGTCCAGGCCAATACATAATGCATGGCTATGACTGGACAGTTATCAGCTAATGTGCCTTGAACAGATTAGCATTTTAGCGACTGAACACAGACACACTAAGTCCCAGACATCCATGTGGACCACAATAGTCGCTCCGGAGTGAAGTTTCCCGTAGGCACAGACCTAGGATCAGCTTCCCCGCCCCATATCCAAACCTTAACCATTAGTGGGAAAAAGGAAAAACTGACCCAAGATCAGCATCTCTAGTGCAACTTTATCCTACACGGTGACCGGATCACACTCCACTGGATTTTTACACAGACGGCTAGCTATCACATCTCCCTGTGTGTAACACTAGCCCCCACATGCAGGATTAAGATAAAGAAACAATGGTTCTCCATTACAGCACAGCACATGGCATCTGCATATCAGGAAGTAGAGCAACAACAGGTACTTACCTGGTATTTAGTAGAAAATGGTGTGTCAACAATGGATAGTTTCTAGTATTTACCTGGTATTTAATAGGAAATGGTGTGTCAACAATGGATACTTTCTAGTATTTACCTGGTATTTAATAGGAAATGGTGTGTCAACAATGGATACTTTCTAGTATTTACCTGGTATTTAATAGGAAATGGTGTGTCAACATACCTGGTATTTAATAGGAAATGGTGTGTCAACAATGGATAGTTTCTGGTATTTACCTGGTATTTAATAGGAAATGTTGTGGCAACAATGGATACTTTCTGATTCTTACCTCAAAGAACTCAACACCAACTATCTTGGCACCAATGACCATATATACAGTGGCTTGTGAAAGTATTCACCCCCCTTGGCATTTTTCCTATTTTGTTGCCTTACAACCTGGAATTGATTGATTTTTGGGGGGTTTGTATCATTTGATTTACACAACATGCCTATCACTTTGAATATGCAAAATATTTTTTCTTGTGAAACAGAAAACTTGAGCGTGCATAACTATTCACCCCCCCAAAGTCAATACCTTGTAGAGCCACCTTTTGCAGCAATTACAGCTGCAAGTCTCTTGGGGTATGTCTCTATAAGCTTGGCACATCTAGACACTGGGATTTTTGCCCATTCTTCAAGGCAAAACTGCTCCAGCTCCTTCAAGTTGGATGGGTTCCGCTGGTGTACAGCAATCTTTAAGTCATACCACAGATTCTAAATTGGATTGAGGTCTGGGCTTTGACTAGGCCATTCCAAGACATTTAAATGTTTCCCCTTAAACCACTTGAGTGTTGCTTTAGCAGTATGCTTAGGGTCATTGTCCTGCTGGAAGGTGAACCTCCGTTCCAGTCTCAAATCTCTGGAAGACTGAAACAGGTTTCCCTCAAGAATTTCCCTGTATTTAGCGTCATCCATCATTCCTTCATTTCTGACCAGTTTCCCAGTCCCTGCCGATGAAAAACATCCCCACAGCATGATGCTGCCACCACCATGCTTCACTGTGGGGATGGTGTTCTCAGGGTGTTGGGTTTGCGCCAGACATTTTCCTTGATGGCCAAAAAGCTACATTTTAGTCTCATCTGACCAGAGTACCTTCTTCCATATGTTTGGGGAGTCTCCCACATGCCTTTTGGCGAACACCAAACGTGTTTGCTTATTTATTTCTTTAAGCAATGTCTTTTTTTCTGGCCACTCTTCCGTAAAGCCCAGCTCTGTGAAGTGTACGGCTTAAAGTGGTCCTATGGACAGATACTCCAATCTCCGCTGTGGAGCGTTGCAGCTCCTTCAGGATTGTCTTTGGTTTCTTTGTTGCCTCTCTGATTAATGCCCTCCTTGCCTGGTCCGTGAGTTTTGGTGGGCGGCCCTCTCTTGGCAGGTTTATTGTGGTGCCATATTATTTCCATTTTTTAATAATGGATTTAATGGTGCTCCGTGGGATGTTCAAAGTTTCAGATATTTTTT
>JAGTTL010000520.1:0-39381 GCA_036851935.1 Coregonus suidteri | reverse complement strand
GACTCCGTAGGGCCCTTGTTCAATGAGAAGGTTGCTAGTCAGTGGTTCTCGATTCTCTCCAATGATCTAGTGAGTTACGTTTAATACTGAAGCCCCAAAGGGCTGCTTTGAAACGCAAGAGCTAATTCGAATTAGTGTGCCGATAAGTGTACACTTTATCAGAAGTAGTATCAATATTCCGAGTTCGTTTGTCCATGTTTTTTTCAAACCGTGTGTTAAAAAGCGAGTCCCCTGTTTTTCACCGGGGTTCTGGTGCTTTTTTTTGATTAATGCTTTAAAAACCCCACCCCCCCAACTGGTACCATATTTATACATTTAGTTTTAGGATTTTGTACAAGTAATTTTCACCGATGTATTTGCTGGTAGGTAGGGGAACTATGAACTTCCAGGATGTGGAGTAGGAGGTTCGAATCCCGTTGAAAGACACATTCAAAAATTTTTTTGGAAACCACATTTCTCATGTGTTCAAATAATTGGTTTTATTTGGGGATAGTAAAAACTTCTCTCAAAACACCCAAAACCCATAGATTCCTTTTTAAAAAATAGTCCACTTAAAGGCAGAAAAAAAAGCATGATGTAAAGATGTGAACTGACTGGAGGCTTTTAAAACCCAACGACTTACCCCCACGAGTTTTGATAAAATCATGGAGAAAAAAGACCTCTATCTGAAACACACATTGTATTTATTGCGCCCAGCAGATTCACTAATGTGCTTTGTGAATGAATAAAGAAGCTCGAGAAATTTAAACCTTTTTGACAAAATTGGCGGGAAAGCCTCATTACAACTAGTTTTCCTGAGCATCCTACTTGGGTTAAAAACCCTCATTGCTTAGGAAGCTTTTTTTCCCCGTCCTAAGTGACCTGCAGCTTTTTTAGAGCTAGCAATCTATCAATGGTAAAGGGCGGGTACCTAGCAAAGACCCAGTAACTAAAAGGCGGGTACCCCTGCAAAAGAGCCAGTAACTAAAAGGAGGTAGCTAGGTTAAGAGCATTGGGCCAGTAACTGAAAGGCAGGTACCCCTAGTTTTAGAGCATTGGGCCAGTAACGAAAGGGAGTAGCCTAGCTTTTAAGAGCATTGGCCAGTAACAAAAGGCGGTAGCCTAGTTAAGAGCTGGGCCGTAATGAAAGGGGGGCCCTAGCTTAAGACTTGGGGCCCCGAAACTAAAAGGCATTACCCTACGTTAAAGAGCATTGGGCCTAACTGAAAGGCGGGGCCTAGCGTTAGAGCTTTGGGGCCTTAACTGAAGGCAGGTAGCCTAGTTAAACATTGGGCCCAGAATGAAGGCGGGTTTCCTAGCGTTAAGGCATTGGGCCAGTAACTGAAAGGCAGGTGCCTAGCGTTAAGACTTTGGGCCCAAATAAAAGGCAGGACCACGTTAAGAGCTTTGGGGCCCTAACTGAAAGGCATACCTAGCTTTAAAAAAGGCCAGAACTAAAAGGCAGGTAGCCTAGCATTAAGAGCCAGAAACTAAAAGGGCAGGTACCTAGCATTAAGACCCAGTAACTAAAAGGAGGTAGCCTAGCTTTAAAGAGCAGGGGCCATAACTAAAAGGAGGTAGCTTAGCGTTAAGAGCCAGAAACTGAAGGCAGGTAGCCTAGCTTTAAAGGGCCCGTAACTGAAAGGAGGTACCCTAGCTTTAAGAGCCTAACTAAAAGGGCAGGTAGCCTAGCATTAAGACCGTAACTAAAAGGCGGGTAGCCTAGCATTAAACCCAGTAACTAAAGGCAGGTAGCTTAGCTTTAAAGCCAAAACTGAAAGGATAGTTTAGCATTAAGGCCGTAACGAAAGGCGGTAGCCTAGCTTTAAAACCCAAACTGAAAGGCGGGGACCTAGCTTTAAAGCCAGTAACTAAGGCGGGGTAGCCTAGCATTAAACCCAGAACTGAAAGGGGGTAGCCTGCTTTTAAAGAGCTTTGGGCCATAACTAAAAGGGAGGTAGCTTGCGAAAGGCCGAATAAAAGGCGGGTCCTAGCTTTAAAGAGCCGTAACTGAAAGGCGGTACCCTAGCATTAAAAGACCCAAGTAACTGAAAGGAGGTAGCCTAGCATTAAGACCAGTAACTGAAAGGCAGGTAGCCACATTAAGAGCCAGAATGAAAGGAGTAGTTGCTTTTAAGAGCCAGTAACGAAAGGCGGGTAGTTAAAATTAAACCCGTAACTGAAAGGCAGGTGCCAAACTTTAAGACTAACTAAAAGGCAGGTACCCTAGCATTAAGAGCCAGTAACAAAAGGGCAGAGCCTAGCATTAAGACCGTACGAAAGGCAGGTAGTAGCATTAAGACCCCAGTAACGAAAGGGCAGGTACCCTAGCATTAAGAGCCAGAAAATGAAGGCGGTGCCTAGCTTAAGAGCCAGTAACTAAAGGCAGGTAGCTTACTTTAAGACCCCATATAAAAGGCAGGTAGCTTAGTTTAAGAGCCATAACAAAAGGCAGGTACCTACTTAAGACCAGTACTAAAAGGGGTACCTAGCTTTAAAGGGCCGTAATGAAAGGCGGTACCCTAGCTTTAAAGACCAGAAACTGAAGGCGGGTGCTTAGCATTAAGGGCCAGAACGAAAGGCAGGAGCTACATAAGAGAGAAACTGAAAGGCAATACCTAGCATTAAAGAGCCAGTAACTGAAGGCGGTAGCCTAGCTTTAAAAGGCCAGTAATGAAAGGCAGGTAGTTTAGCATTAGAGCCAGAACAAAAAGGGAGGTGCTGCATTAAGAGCCAGAAAAACTGAAAGGCGGGTAGCCTAGCTTTAAAGCCAAAAACAAAAGGCGGGTATTAGCATTAAGACCCAGAATAAAGGCAGGTACCACATAAAGCCAGTAACTGGGGGGCAGGTACCTAGCTTAAGAGCAGAAATGAAGGCAGGTAGCCTAGCATTAAGACAGTAACTGAAAGGCAGGTGCCTAGCATTAGACCCCGGGAACTAAAAAGGCAGGTACTTAGCATTAAGAGCAGAAACTAAAAGGCAGGTAGCCTGCTTTAAAGAGCCGTAACTAAAAGGGCAGTAGCCTGGGTTTAAAGAGCTTTGGGCCGTAACTGAAAGGCGGTGCCTAGCTTTAAGGGCATTGGGCCGTAACAAAAAGGCAGGTGCCTGCTTTAAGAGCCAGAAACTAAAAGGCAGTCCCTAGCATTAAGAGCCAGTCAAAAGGGGCAGGAGCCCATTAAACCCGTAACTGAAAGGGGACCCGGCTTTAAGAGCATGGCAGTAACTGAAAGGCAGGTACTTAGCTTTAAAGCAGAAACTGAAAGGGGGTAGCCTAGCGAAAGCCGAAACTAAAAGGCGGTAGCCTAGCATTAAGACCCAGTACTGAAAGGAGGTAGCCTGGTTAAGAGCATTGGGCCAGTAATGAAAAGGAGGTACCTAGCGTTAAGAGCAGGGGCCCAAAATGAAAGGGGGTGCCTGGGTTTAAAGACCCAGTACAAAAGGCGGTAGCCTGCGATAAGGCCATAACGAAAGGCAGGTAGCCTAGCATTAAGAGCCATAATGAAAGGCGGTAGCCTAGCGTTAAGAGCTTTTGGGCCAGTAACTAAAGGCAGGTACCTAGCTTTAAAAAGGCTTTGGGCCGAAACTGAAAGGCGGTAGCCTACGTTAAAGAGCTTGGGCCATAACTGAAAGGCGGTAGCTAGCTTTAAGAGCTTGGGGGCCAGAAAACAAAAAGGCCCGGTATAGCGAAAAGAGCCGAAAACTGAAAGGCAGGTACCTAGCATTAAGAGCCATAACTGAAGGCGGGTAGCCTAGCTTTAAGGCTTTGGGGCCAGAAAACTGAAAGGCGGGAGCCTAGCGTTAAGAGCTTTGGGCCAGAACTGAAAGGCGGTGCCTAGCGTTAAGAGTTGGGCCGAAACTGAAAGGGCAGTAGCTAGGTTAAAGCATTGGCCAGTAACTGAAAGGGGGGGAGCCTAGCGTTAAGAGCCAGTAACTGAAAGGGCAGGTACCCTAGATTAAGAGCCAGTACTGAAAGGCGGTACCTAGCTTTAAGAGCCGTAAAAAAGGCGGGTACCCCCTAGCATTAAAAGCTTTGGCCGTAACTGAAGGCAGTAGTTGCGTTAAGAGCCAGTAACTGAAAGGCAGGTACCCTAGCGAAAGGCCAAAACTGAAAGGCGGTAGCCTAGATTAAGACCAGTAACTGAAAGGCAGGTCTAGCATTAGGCCATAATGAAAGGGGGTACCTACATTAATAGCCAGAAACTAAAAGGCGGGTACTTAGCTTTAAGGGAGCCAGAAACAAAAAGGCAGGTAGCTTAGCATTAAGAGCCAAAACTGAAGGAGGTACCACGTTAAGAGCCGAAACTAAAAGGGAGGTAGCCTAGCATTAAGAGCCAGAAAACTGAAAGGCAGGTCCTAGCATAGAGCCAGTAACTAAAAGGGAGGTAGCCTAGCTTTAAGAGCAGGGGCCAGAAACAAAAGGCAGGTACTTACTTGAGACCAGTAACTGAAGGCGGTCCTAGCTTTTAAGAGCCATAATAAAAGGCAGGTAGCCTAGCTTAGGCCAGTAACAAAAAGGCAGGTACCTAGCATTAAAGCGTAAAAAAAGGCAGGTACCCTAGCTTTAAGACCGTAACTGAAAGGCAGGTAGCTTGCTTAAAGAGCCAGTAACTGAAAGGCGGTAGCTTAGCTTTAAGACCCAGTAACTAAAAGGGCGGTACCCTACTTTTAAGAGCCATAACTGAAAGGCAGTAGCCTAGCATTAAGACCCTTTTAACTGAAAGGCAGGTACTTACATTAAGACCCATAACTGAAAGGCGGGTAGCCTAGCATTAAAGCCATAACTGAAAGGCGGTAGCCTAGCATTAAAGCCGAAACTGAAAGGAGGTAGCCTAGCATTAAGGGACCATTAAACTGAAAAGGCAGGAGAAAATGATTAAGGGCAGTACTGAAGGCAGGTACCCTAGCATTAAGGGAGCCAAACTGAAAGGCAGGTAGCTTAGCATTAAGAGCCAGAAAAAATGAAAGGCGGTACTTATCTTAAGAGCCGTAACAAAAAGGCAGGGTTCCTAGGCATTAAGGCCAGAAAACTAAAAGGCAACCCCTGCTTAAGAGCCATAACTGAAAGGCAGGTAGCTTGGGCATTAAAGAGCCAGAACTGAAAGGCGGTAGCTTTAGCATAAGACCAGTAACCTGAAAGGCGGTAGTAGCATTAAGACCCTATGAAAGGCAGGGCCTAGCATAAGAGCCAGAAAATAAAAGGCAGTAGCCTAGCATTAAGAGCCAGAAAATAAAAGGCAGTACTAGCTTTAAAGGCCAGTAACTGAAAAGGCAGTAGCCTACTTAAAGCCAGTAACTGAAAGGCAGGTAGCCTAGCTTTAAAAAGCCAGAACTGAAAGGCAGGTAGCCTAGCAGTAAGACCCAGAACAAAAGGCGGGTAGCAGCTTAAAGAGCCAGTAACTGAAATTCCCGGGTTTTTGAATCCCCGAGCCGAAAGGTGAAAAATCACCAATGTCCCTTTAGCGGCACTTCACCCAAATTGCCCTATGTTGTCTGCATAGAGCTTTTGCAAAATGTTAAATAAAACACCTAGGGAATTTTTTAAAATATAGTAGGCAAAACCAGAATACAAAAAAAACTTAATGTTTTTTCAAAAGGATCTCGAAGAACCTTTGAGATTGGGGAAGGGTTTTTTAGGAACCATTCTCTAAAAAGGGTTTCTTAAAAAAACCTAAAAAAGGGCTTTTTATAGAAAAAAAAAGGCTGTAACCATAGCGAACCCTTTTTTTTGGGCCCCTAATAAAACCTTTAGTTGTTAGTGTGTAACACTAAATGCATTTAAAAAAAATTTATTTGTTGTTAAAAAAAAACTGAAAATTTCAAGGCATTTGTCATTAATTTCAATATGTTTTATTTTTGTGTTTGTGTAAGAAAAAACATTACTTTATAAAAATTATAAAGCCCTTTGAAAAAAAAAATACTGCATTACCTAAAGGGTTTACTAACCCTAAATATGGTTTATGCCCGGTCACAGGGAGGAGAACTCCTTCCTTCTGTCATACAGATGTAGATGGGAACCCCCTTCCTTCTGTCCTAAGTTTTTAGATGGAGAACCCCTTCCTTCTGATACGTTTTGAGGAGAACTCCTTCCTTTGTCCTCAGATTTAGAGGGAAAAACTACTGACATGTTGTGAGCAGCAGGAGGGGGTCGGGGAAGCTTGGCTTATACATAGTTTGGTTTTGTCGAGTAAGGGGCTTAAAACTATGTTAGTTGGTTTGTAGTGGGTATGTGGTTGTTGTAGGTATTTATTGTAGTAATTATTGTAGTTAAGTTTGTTTCGGGGGGCCGGGTGTAGCCAAAGCTAAGCTAGCTAACTCACCACCTGGCTGGCGGCAGTGCTTAGAACGGTTGTTTTTCACGCCTAGGGGCCCTTTAAAATTACGCCAGCTGGCTCCCTCAAAAATTAATCAATAATTGCCTACCATTCAGTTTTTTCTACCTCATTGTTGAATTTTAACGTTAGGTAGCAAGGGTACTGGCTTAAAAAATTAGCAAGCTGTTGCCCCTGGATACTATTTGTAAACAATAGCGGGAAACACCGAGCGAACAGACGCGAACTGGCTGAGTCAATTCAGTGGCTAGTTTTTGCATTGGCTACTACATAGTGCTGGGGGAAAGTCTAACCAAACCCTTGTTTTTTTTTTTTTACATATTTCCCGATCCTCAAGGAATTCGGGACGGGGTGACAAATTACGTTGGTTTGGGCTCTCTCTGGTTTGTCCCGTGAAGGAGGGGTTCTTCTTTTCTGAAACAATGGCTAGCTAGTTTCTACTATTCTAGCTAGCTAATAACTACTATCAGCAAGGGTAGTTGTTCACGCCTGAGAGTGCCGAAAATTACGCCAGCTGGCTGCCTACAATAAAACATACAATAATTGCCTACCATTCGCTTTTTTTTAACCTTTTGTCGAACCTTTAACTTAGGTAAAAGTGGCTACTGTCTTAAAAATTTAGAAGCTTGTTGAACCTGGATAGTTTTACTTTAAAAAAATAGGGGGAACGACCGAGTGAAAGACCGAAACTGGCTGAGTCAATTCAATTGCTAGCTTTTTTCCTTGGCTGCTAACATTATTTTTGCTGGGGAAGTCAAAAAACCTACACTTGGTTTTTTTTTTTTTTTTTCATATTGATGGGGCCCTTTTTTTTTCGCTCAAGGATTCGGACTGGGTGACTAGCTAACGTTAGTTTGGCTCTCTCTGTGTGTTCGGCCGGTGTTATGGAGGTCCCCAAAAAATTTTTCACGGAATAATACTGACCTAGTTAGCTAGCTGAATAAAAACTAGGTTAGTCTTTTCCTGAAAACATTGAACCGTGTTTTTACAACAATTATATTTTTCTAGGTGGAAGTTGGAGAGTTATTTTGGGGTTTTTGGGGGGGGGCCCCCTCTCCCTTTCCCCAGATGTTTAGTTTTTTTTTCCCGATCTCCCTGCTTTATTGTAGCCATTGCTGCACCCCTTAAACTATGCCTCTCCTATCCCGTTCTTCCTCTCCCACGGGCTACACAAACCCTCAAAACCCCTGGCTGCTCCCTCTCAAACCTGGTGTCCCTGAAACCCCCCCAAACCTGGAGTTCCCGGGTTCAGGCACCCTCTGGAACTGCCGTTCTGCTCCCAACAGGCGATTTCACCCCAGCCTATCTACCCTCCATCCCCGATTCCTGGCGCTGACAAAACATGGTTTTACCATGAAAACCGCTACCCCTATGCTCTCCCCGTCTGCCATGTGTTTCGCAACCCCGAAGCATTGGTCGGGGGTTTGGGGGCAAGGAATCCTCATCTTCCAAGGACATCTAAATTTTTTCCCCTAACCCATTTCTATCTCCTCTTTAATTCCGCGTCCAGTCACACCCATTTAATTTAATATCCTTGTCATTATCCCCCCTCCAGGTTCCCTTGGAGATTTCTAAATAGTTGACGCCTGATAAGTTCCTTTCCTAGGTGGCTCCCCCTCACAGTTTTGGGGTTTTTCAACCCCCCATCTAATTTACTCTTTCCTCTGCCTCCTTTTTCCCTCCTCCCCTCTTTTGCCTAAACCCCTCTCACCGTCCCCCCCCTACTCAAAAGGCAGGCAAACGTTTGACCCATTTTTACTAGATGCGCTTTCTCAATTCCACTGCAACTCCCCCCATGTCTCCGACCATACTTTGTATCCTTTTTCTTCTCGCCTCCTCCAACACTACTCACTCGCCCCTACACAGATGGTAATGCGCCGCCGCAACCTTCGCTCTCTCTTCCCATACTCCCCCCCCTTTTCCACCCCATCATCTCTTCCCTCTGCTCAATCCTTCTCCCCCAATCTCCTGATTCTCTCCTCAACCCCCCTTTCCCCTCCCTTTCTGCCCCTTTGACTTCTGTGTCCCCACCTCCCGGCCGCTCGGTCCTCCCTCCCTCCGTGGCTTGTGACTCTTTGCAGCTCACAGAACGGTCCGGGCAGCGGAGGGGAAAGGGAAGAAAACAAAACTCCCTCCCGACCTGGCATCTTTTTACTCCCCCCCTCTACTTTTCTTCATCTGTTTCTGGTAAGGCCCCTTTCTCCATCTAAAAATTCCCCGCATTTCCTCTAACCAGGAGCTCTTTGCCACATTCTCCTCCTTTCTGAAATCCCCCCCCCCCCCCCCCTCTCTCTCTGTGGGACTTGCAACCCCTTTGAAAAAAAGTTGACGACATCCGTCTTTTGTTTTTAAATCAATGACACTGTGGTCCTGTCACCTGCCCCACCCTATGCTTTTACTTCTTTCTCCCCTCTTTTTTCCAGATAAATCTTGCGACTTGTGACTGCAGGCCGCCCCCAAAAACCTGCCCGTTTACCCCTCCCCTCCTCTCTTCTCCCAACCTCTCCCGGGACCTTCTCCCCCACCCCACCTCCTGATCAACTCACCTTTACCGCTGGCTATGTCCCTTCCCCTTTAAAAAGACAGAGTTTGCACCCCTTTTCCAAAAACCAACACTCGATCCCCCTGTGTCCCAAAAACTAAGACCATTCCTTCTTTCTTTTCTTTCCAAAACTATTAGCGTGCCTCTTTAGCCAAATTTTTTGCTATCTCTCTCAGAAGGCCCCTTTTTGATCCAAACCCTCAGGTTTCAGGGCTGGTCTTCAACGAGACTGCTCTTCTCTGTGTCAGGAGGGTCTCCCACTGCTAAACTAACTCTCTCTCCCTCTGCTCTTGTCCTTCTAACTGTCTGCTGCCTTTTGATACGTGAAAACCCTCAGATCCCCTCTCCACCCTCTCCGAGCTGGGCATCTCCGGGGGGCTCACTCCCGGATTGGTCCTACCTGACCGGGGCGCTCCCACCAAGTGGGGTGGCGAGAACTGCTCCGCACAAGGGTTTACCATGGTGTCCCCCAGGGCTCAGTTCTAGGCCCCCTCCTATTCTCCCTATACAACCCAAATCACTTGGCTCTCTATCCTCCATGGCCTTCCTATCATTTCTAGTGCGTACACAACTAATCTTCTCCTTTCCCCCTTCTGATAACCCGGTGGCGAATCGCACTCTGCATGTCTGGGGAAATCATATGGATGACGGACACCACCTCAAGCTGAACCCTTGGGAAGAGGAGCTGCTCTTCCTCCCCGGGGGAAAGGGGCCCGTTCCATACTCGCCATCACGGGTTTACAAATCCCTTTGTCCTCCCCCAGAGTGCGAAGAGCCCTTTGGGGTACCCTGGACAAAAACCCCCGTCGTTCTCCGCTAACATCAAGGCGGTGACCCCATCCTGCAGGTTCATGCTCTACAACATTCGGGAAATAGACCCCCGCCTTACCGGAAGCGGCACAGGTCCTAATCCCGGACTTGTCCTTTCCCGTCGGATTACTGCAAAATCGCTGTTGGCTGGGCTCCTGCCCGGCCTTTTAAACCCCCCCCCAAATATCCCGAATGCCGCAGCCCGTTGGGTTCAACCTTCCCAAGTTCTCTCAGTCACCCCCTCCTCCCCACCTCCACTGGTTCCAGTTGAAACTCGCATCTGTTACAAAACCATGGTGCTTGCCTATGGAGCTGTGAGGGGAACGGCACTCTTCCCTTTACTCTGCAGTCCCTACCCCAAACGAGGGCATTGCGTTCATCCACCTCTGGCCTGCTGGCTCCCCTTTTCTGCGGAAGAAAAGTTCCCCCCTCCCCGTCCAAACTTTTCCTGCTCTGGGACCCCAAGGGGAACAAGCTCCCTCACGACGCCAGGGAAGCGGAGTCATCACCCCCCTTGGGGGAGACATTTAAAAAACCCCACCCCCTTTAAGGATACCGGGGATAGGATAAAGAAAATCCTTCTACCCCCCCCCCCCCCCCCAAAAAAAAAAAAAAAAAAAAAATTTAAAAAATTTTGAAAAGGGGTTTACCCCACTGGCTATGGGTGTCCCCCCCAAATTTTGTAAGTCGCTTGGATAAGAGCGCTCCCTACATGTGTAAATGTAAAGTAAAAACAATTCCCTTCTGTCACTACAGTTTTAATTTGGAAAAAACCCCTTCCCTTCTTTTCCTACGATTTAGATGGAAAACTCCTTCCTTCGGGCCACTACAGTTTTAGATGGAAAAACCCCTTTCCCTTCTGTCACTACAAAATTTAGATGGAAAACCCCTTTTCCTTTTCTTTTCCACTCCCAGATTTAGTGGGAACTTTTCCCTTCTGTCATTTACATATTTAGAGGAGAACCCCTTTCCCTTCGGTCACTACAATTTAGAGGAGAACTCCTTTTTCCCTTTTCCACTTAAAGATTTAGATGGAAAAACCCCTTTCCCTTTCCCTGTCATACAGATTTAGATGGAGAACCCCTTTCCCTTTTCGGGTCCACTACAGATTTGGGATGGAGAACTCCCCCCCTTCGGGCACTACAGTTTTAAAGAGGATAACCCCTTCCCTTCGTCACTAAAGATTTAGAGGAAAAAACTCCTTCCTTCTGTCACACAGATTTAGATGGAAAACTCCTTCCTTCTGTCACTACAGATTTAGATGGAGAACCCCTTTCCCCTTCTGTCACTAAAGTTTAGAGGGGAGAACCCCTTTCCCTTCTGTCCCCTAAGTTTAGAGGGGAAAAACTCCTTCCTTCTGTCACTACAGATTTGGGAAAAACAGCTTTTAATTTTTGCACCTCATTAGGGAAACAATCTTAAAAAATTACCGTCCATTTTTGATGCAGGGGGTGCCTTTGGGTTCCTTCAGATTGTTATAGAGGACCTCTTCATGAGGATGGGGTTTTTTTTTTATCATGGTTTTTTTTTATCATGTTTTTTTTTTAAATTGGTGTTTTACCCATGGTTTTTTTTTAAAAGGTGTTTTTTATCATGGTTTTTTAAATCGGGTTTTTTTTTAACAGGGGTTTTTTTTAAATCATGGTTTTTTTTATCAGGGGGGTTTTTTTATCAGGATTTTTTATCATGGTGTTTTTTATCAGGGTGTTTTTTATCATGGTGTTTTTTTCAATGGTGTCATGGTGTTTTTTTACCGGGGGGTTTTTTTTTATCATGTGTTTTTTATCATGTGTTTTTTATCATGGTTTTTTTTACATGGGGGTTTTTTATCATGGGGTCATGGGGGTTTTTTATCATGGTGTCATGGTTTTTTTTACATGGTGTTTTTTACGGGGGTGTTTTTTATCTGGTGTTTTTTATCATGGTTTTTTTTTATATGGTTTTTTTTATCATGGTTTTTTTTAAATCAGGTTTGTCATGGTGTTTTTTTTTTCAGGTGTTTTTTATATGGTTTTTTTTTATCATGGTGTTTTTATCATGGGGTTTTTTATCAGGGTGTTTTTTTTTTATTTTTTTTTTGGGGGGTTTCCTCCTGCCTTGATTGTAGCATCGTCTCTCTAACGGTATTGTGTAATGCTGAAATTATTTTTGTGTAATTGCGTATTTCCCTTGTATTGTGAAATTTTGCTGTAATTATTTTTTTGGGTTGTAATTGCTTGGTCTTGTCATGAAGGTCTCCATTTAAAAAAAACCTTGGTCTAAATCAGACTACCTTGCCTTAAATAAATTTTTAAAATGCAATTTAATTTTTTTTGGGTGCCCCGCCCCAAATTCCTATAAAAAATTAAAGATCGGCTTTTAAAAAGGCAAGTCTGGGAAAGGGGTAGAATCTTTTCTCTGTGACTTTTTCTTTGTTTCCCCGGTCTTAAGTTTGGGTTTTTTTGCTTTCCCTTTTTTAATTTTTTTTTTGTACCCATTTTAAAAATACAATATTTTTGTTTATGGAAATATTTTATTGGGTTTTTTGATGATAAAAGTTTTCTCAAACACATATTTGTTGTTTTGTCCAAAACTGAAATAACGTGAACAATTAGAATTTTGGGCAACCAGAAAATGGCAGAGCGTTTTTTCCCAAAACATATGATTTTTTGGTTTTTAGTAAAAGGGCATTGGATTTTCTTTCCACAAGAGCTACTGTATCTGTTTTTTATATCAAATAAAAAATATGTTTTTCTGTAAAACAAGGGGCCATGACTGATATTTTGGGTTTGGCATACCCCGCTACAGCAGAAATGGCAGAAAACGAACAAAAACCCCCAGCTTATTAAATTGAACTCAATTGTTTTTTGGGGCCAGGGCAAGCTTTTTGGGGGGGGGGGGGGAAAAAAAAACCACTAGAAAAACATTTTAAAATATACACTTTTTGGGACAAAAAACAAAAAGCCCCCTCCTGCTTTACAGTATTACCCAGATACCAAAATACATCTGGTTTCAGATCTAGAAGATTCTCCTTTTCCCAAAAAGTAATATCATAAATTTTTGACCAGAAACTTCCCTGGGGTAAAAGGTCACTGGCCCCATCCTAAAATTTATGGGTTGATCCTAGAGAAGTCATCTTCATTGACAAAATGACTGGGTACTGAAAACTGTTTCCCCAAATTTTGGTTTCCGGATTCTGGAAAAATAAAAAACCCCCATAAAAAACTACTTTTTAAAAATAATCAAAACTATTTTTTAAATAGATAAAATCCCTTACATGAAGAAATAAAATATATGCCATTACAAAAAGAAAAAAACATACACTGAGTATACAAAACTTTAAAAGAACCCCTTTCCCCAATATTGAGTTGCCCTCCCCTCTCTTTTCCCCTCAAACCCCCAAAACCCCGTGGGGGGCATGGGACTCTAAAAGGTTTTTTCAAAAGCGTCCCCCCAGGGATGCGGGCCCCATTTTGATCCAATGCGAAACACAGTTGTTTCAAAATGGTTGTTTGCCCTTTGGGGTGGCCCCTTTTTTTGAACACACAGGAAATTTTTTAAAGCGTGGAACAACCCAGAAACTTTTGAGTTTTTTTGAAAAAAACCTTTTGTCCCTGTTACCAAATACCATACCCCGTTAAAAGGTACTTAAATTTTTTGGTTTGCCTTTTTACCCCCCTGAAGGGCCCACTTTTTAAAACAACCCCGGGTTCTAAATTTGTCTCAAGGTTTAAAAAATCCTTCATTAACCTCTCTCCCCCCCTTTTATCTACACTGCTTAAAGTTGGTTTAAAATTTAATAAAAGAGATCATTTTTTCCCCTGGTTAACCTCATCAATCTTGTCTTTTAAAAAGCAGGTGTTCAAATTTTTTTTGAAAATTTCAGAATATTAAAATATATGAAAAAAACAACTAATTAAAAACAATCTTTACATTAATACTAGATACACAAAATACATCGGTTTAGATCTAGAAGATTCTCCTATTCAATAGTAATTAATCAATTTTTCCCAGTAATTTCCGGGGGGTCAAAGGTCACTGGTCCATCACAAATTTTTTAAATAGGTTGATCCATAGAAAACCATTTTCATTGACAGATGACTGGGTACTGGGGGGGACTGTTTCCCCAAATTTTGGGTTTGGGAAAGATTCTAAAAAACATAAAAAATCCCCATGAAAACTTTTTAAAAATATATAAAAAATATATTTAATAGATAAAATACTTACTGAACAAAAAAATATATGCCATTACAAAAAAGAAAAAACATAAAAACTGAGTATAAAAACATTAAGAACACCTTCCAAAATATTGAGTTGCCCCCCCCTCTTTTTTCCCCTAGAACAGCCTAACTCGTCGGGCATGGACTCTACAAGGGTCAAAGGGCCCCCAACAGGGATGTGGCCCAGGTTGACCCCAAATGGGGGCCCACATTTTGTGTCAAAATGGCTGGATGCCCTTTGGGTAGTGCCCAAATTTTTGTACACACGGGAAACTTTGACCCGAAAAAAACCACCCGCATTGCAGTTCGACAAAAACCGTGTGCCTGGTACCTATACCATCCCCCTTTTAAAAGGAAACTTAAACCCTTTTGTTTAGCCTATTCACCACTGAAGGGGCACTTTTACACAATCCATGTTCTTTTTCTCAAGGCTTAAAAATTTTCTTTAAACCCCTGTCTCCCCCTTCATTAAAAGATTAAAGTTGTTTTAACAACTTACATAAAAAAAGGATCATATTTTTAAACCGGTTCCCCTTTTCCAACCCTAGGGTCAGGGAAAAAGCAGGTGTTCAAAAGGGTTTTGGGAAACACTCGAATATTTAAAAATATACATAAACAAATAATTATAAGCAGATGCTTTACGTTATACTCAGATACACAAAACATCGGGTTTTTCAGATTTTAAAGATTTTTCATTTTCAATAAAATATTATAAATTTTTACATAGGGTCAAAGGTCACGGGGGCCACACTAAAATGTAAGGATAAATCCATAGAGAATTTAAAATCTTCATGGACAGCTGACTGGGACTGGAAGACGGACTCAGAGTTTGGTTGGAGTTTTGGGAAAAAAATAATAAATCCCCATGAACTACATTTTAAATATATAAAAACCTATTTTTCCCAAGAGTAAAATACTTTACAAAAAGGGCCAATAAAATATATGCCTTTACAAAAAGAAAAAAAACATACACTGAGTATACAAAACATTAATAACACCTTCCTATTTGATTTGAACCTCCCCTCTCTTTTGCCCTAAAACACCTCCCAACTCCTCGGGGCAGGGACTCTAAAAGGTGCCCGAAAGAGCCCCCAACAGGATGCTGGCCCCATTTTTTAAACTCCAATTAGTCCCACAGTTTGTAAAAAGGGGGGGACATTTTTTTTTGGGTGGTGGACCTTTCTTGAAGCACAAAGGAAACTTTGAGCGTAAAAAAACCCAGCAGCGTTGCAGTTTTGAAAAAAACCTGTGTCCGGGTACCTACACCAAACCCCGTTGAAAGACCCTTCCCCTTTTTTGTCTTGCCTTTCCCCATTGAAGGGCCACTTTTACACAATCCATGCCCTAAATTGTCTAAAGGTTTAAAAAAATAATTATTAACCTTTTCTCCCCCCCTTCATTACACTGGGGGAAGGGAAAAATTTAAAAACTTCCAAAATAAGAAAATCCCCTTTTACCTGGATTCCCCCTTATCAATCTATGTCAGGGAAAAAAAGCGGGGTTTTCATAAGGTTTTGTAAAATCAAATTTAAAAAAATTTACAAAAACAACTAATTATAAGCAAAATGTTTTACAGTATTTTTACCCCCGGGGTACACAAAAACATCTTTTTTCAGATCAAAAAGATTCTCCTCTTCAATAGTAAATATACTTTTTTTCCCTTTGGGGTCAAAGGTCGGGCCCCATCACAAAATGTTATAGGTGATCCATAGAGAAGTCACTCTTCGGACAGATGCCCGGGGGTACTGGGGACTGACCCAGATTTTTGGTTTGGGAGATTCGGAAAAAAAAATAAATCACCATAAAAACTACATTTAAAAATATCAAAACTATTTTCAATAGATAAAAAAACATTCAAAAAACCCAATAAAAAAAAAAATATCCCCCTTTACATAAAAAAAAAACATACACTGATATACAAAACATTAAACCCCTTTCAAAATTTTTGATTTGCCCCCCCCCCCCCCCTTTTGCCCTAAACCCGGGCATAACTCGGGGGGGCCCATGGACTCTCAAGGTTGGGAAACCTTTCCCAAAAGGGAGGCGGGCCCCATGGGGACTCCAATGATTCCCACAGTTGGGTAAAGTTTGGCTGGATGTCCTTTGGGTGGTGGCCCATTCTTGAGACACACGGGAAAACTTTTTTAGGGAAAAAAAAAGCCCAGCGGGTTTTGCAGTTCTTGAAAACAAATCGGGGCGCCGGGCATTGATTAAAAATGGATTTAACAAGTGACATCAAAAGAACCCTTTATCTTTCCCCGGGTTCCCCTGTCAATTTTATGTCAGGGGAAAAAAGCGGGGGTTTTTCCTAATTTTTTTGTACCTTTTCCAGTGTACTTTAAAGGGCTTTAAATTTGTGACTTTACAAAAAAGATTTAAAATTTTTCCCATTACATAAAGAAACCCAAAAAAAAATTTGTAAAAAACATGAAGAAAAACCCCCCAAATTTTTGAGTTGAAACCCCCCCCTCCCCATCTCCCCCCCCTGCTCTACACTGACTGAAGTGGATTTAAAAAGTGAAAATTTTATTTGGTAACATCATCACATTGTAACATTTTCACTTTGGGCCTACTGTTCACTTAACCCACTCAGTTGCCATTTTAAAAATCCTTAAAAACCCTTTTTCATGCACTTTCCCTTTAAATAGTCCATATATATTTTATAACTTTTTCTAGGAACATCTCCCCCCAAAATATTACACCTTCTTTTTTTTTAATTCACCAAACAACACTACATAAATAAAAAAGTTTTGGGGGGAAACCCTTTTCCCTTGGTCCAACATCTCTTTAAAACCCCTTTTCCCAACACCCTCTTTTAACCCCTGTGGTCCAACTCTCTTTACACCCTGGCCCAAAAAACATCTCTTTAAAACCTCCCTGGTCCCATCTCATTAAAACCTTTTCCAAACCCCTTACACCTGCTTCCCAAAAAAAAAAAAAACCTTTCCCCTCATTTAAACACCTGCTGGTTCAACATCTCATTAAAACCTTGCGGGTCCAACTTCATTCCACCTGTTTGGTCCAACATCTCATTCCAAATAAATTCCCTTTTAATAGGATTTGGGTTTCCCCCCTTTTGTGCTATCCCACCCCTCCACTTTTCTGGGGGGGTTTTCCACTAGTTTTTGGAACTTGCTGCGGGGACTTGTTCCCATTCAGCAACAAGAGAATTAGTGAAGTGGGCCCTGAGGGTTGGGCGATTGGGCCTGGCTCGCAGTAGGTTTCCCAAAGGGGGTTCGAGGGGGTTTGGGAGGTCAGGGCTCTTTTCGGGCCAGAAATTTTTTCCAGTTCAAAAAAAATTTCTGTTTTGGACCTTGCTTTGTGCAAAGAATCGCTAAAAAGGGTTAAGGGGTATGGGGTTTAGCGTTAAGTTTTCCCCTTCACTGGAACAAAGGGGGCCTACCCCCGAACCCCGAAAAACAGCCCCAAACCATTTTTCCTCCTCCCCCAAAAATTTTAAACATTTTGGCACTATGCATTAGGGCAGGTACGTTCTCCTGGCACCCCCCCCCAAACCCAATTGGCCCGTCGGACTCCCAAGATGGTGAAGCGTGATCAAGTGGATGTTTTTCCCACTGCTCCAGAGCCCCAATGGCGGCGGGCTTTTTGGGAAAATGTTGAATCCTAAAACCGTGCCACGTTAAAAAGTCACTGGCTTTTCAGAAAAAGCCATTCTATGCAAATTTTTTGTCTAGGGAAAGTTGGCCATGGGGGTGTGTCGATTTTATCCCACCTGCCCGGCAACAGGGTGGGGACTGAAATAGCCAAAACCCACAAATTTTGGGATGGGGTGTCCACATATTTTTGTATATTTTAGGGGATGTGTAAAAAAAAATACATATATACAGAAACCATCAAAGGTTTGGAAAAACACCTACCTTTTAAAAGGTTTTTTTTTTAAATTTTTTACTTTTTTTCAAACTTTGTAGAATAAAGTGAAAAACATCAAAACATGAAAAAAAACACATGGAATCATGTAGAAACCCAAAAAAGTGTTAAACAAACCCCCCCAAAAATATTTTATATTTGAAAACTCTTCAAAGTACCCCCCTTTTTGGCCTTAAATGACGCTTTGCAACTTTTTGACCCTTTTCCCAAAACGCCTGAAGGAAACCCCACGTTCATCTGTACAAACAAAAGGACGCAAGTAAAAACCCATGGGACCAAAACAGCTGTAATACCGCTCGGGAAAGGAAAATGGTCCTGTCCCTAAAATTTGAACGTATTTTGGGTGCAAAAAGTGAAAATTCAATCCCAGAACAACAGAAAAGGGAAACCTTGTGAAGATGCGGGAGGAAAAGGTACAAAAGTATTTAAAACCCAACAGAAAAACGAGTCCTAAATCAAACATAACCGGGAAAAGGCCCCCCTCAGAAAGGGAAGAAGCCATTTGCCCCAAACCCCTAAAAAAGAAAGACCGGTTTGCTCTGCACATGGGGACAAGTTTCTTTATTTTTGGAAAAAATGTCCTCTGGTCTAAAAAATGAAAAAAAAATTAAAAACGTTTGGCCTAATGCCCATTTTATTTTTGGGGGAAAAAGGGGGTTTTTCTTGCAAGCCGAAAAACACCACCCCAAACCCGTGAAGCAGGGGGTGGCAGCATCATGCTGGGGGGTTGTTTTTGCTGCAGGGGGGAAATTTGGTGCACTTCACAAAATAGAGGGGCATCGGGGGGGAATAAAAATTAGGGGATATTTGAAGAAAACATCTCAAGACATCAGTCGGGAATTTAAAGTTTGGGTCAAAAATGGGCCCCTTCCCAAAATGGAAAATTTAAAACCCAAGCATATTCCCAAAATTTGGGGGCCAAAAAGGGCCCAAAGGACAACAAAGTCAAGGTTTTTGGAGTGGCCATCAAAAAGCCCTCCCCTAAACCCTTTAGGGAAAAATGGGGTGGGCAAAACCAAAAAAAGGTATGCGAAAAAGGAGGCCTACAAACCGACTCATTTACCCCAACCCCTTTTTAAAGGGGAAAGGGGCCCAAAAATTCCCCCAACCTTACTGTGGGAACCTTGGGGAAGTTTACCCAAAACCGTTTGCCCCCAATTAAAAAATTTTAAAAAGGCAACGCTCCCAAATATTTAATTTGATGTATGAAAACTTCTGACCCACGGGGAATGTGAAAAAGAATTTCACATTCTTAAAAAAAAAGTGGTACCCTAATGCCTAAGAAAAAGGGTATTTTTACTAGGATTAAATTTCAGGAATTGTAAAAAAACTGATTTAAAGTATTTGGCTAAGGGGGATGTAAACTTCAGCCCAAAACTGTAGATTGAAATATGTTTTTTTCCCTGGTTTGTTTTCCCCCATTGTTTTGGCCCCACCCCACCCCAAACGGGGCTTATTATGTAAACTTTTAAAGGCCCTTTTCCCTACTCCTGAAATTTTTCAGGCTTGCCATAAAAAAGGGGGGTTAAAATATTTAAACTGATTAAAGACATTTCAGCTTTTTTTTTTTAATTAAAATTTGTAAAGACTTCGAAAAACTAATTAAAATTTTGACATTATGGGGTATTGTTTTGTACCCCCTGACCAAAAAAATTTGGGAATTATTTTGCATTTTAATTCAGGTTTTAAAATAACAAAATGGGAAAAAAGTCAAGGGGTGGGGAATCTTTCTGAAGGCATTTAAAATCCCAAAAAGCCGGAAAATTTGAGAGCTCTCCCCCCAAAAATTTTTAAAAACAAAAAAAACCTTTGGGGGGCCCCGAAAAAATTATTAAAAATTTTGGGGGGTCCTTGGCCCCCGGGGGGTTAAACACAAAAGGTTCCCGCCCAATTGTGAAAGGGGGGAAAACCCGGGAAACAGGGGGGAGCGTAGGCCAGCATTTTTTCAACGAAGGGGAGAAGCCCCCCCCGGGTTTTCCCAGGTGGAAGAAAAAAACCGGGGAGCTCCATCGGCCCACAAGAAATGCAGGCCCCGGGTGATGAGGGTAGTGGTAGCTAGGAAAAATAGGATGCTGCTGGTAAAGATTTCAAAGCTTAGCAGCTGTACCGAAGTTTTGGCTAACTGCAGGTCGTTCGTCTGCCCCTCGAGGAGATAAACGAATCCGTAAACCCAAAATTTTAAACAAGACTAGCGAGTGAAAAGGATCTGGCAACACTCATACTGTCCTGCCCTTTAAACGCAAAAAGAAAATTGAACAAAAAAACTTCGGGGTTAAACACTGTAACGAACTCCGCGTTATTCCCAAGATCCCCTCAGACCACTCTCCCGGGGAACGGGGAAAATAGTTTGGGCGCCAAACCGTCCTTTGGAAACCGGACATTTTCTGAAAGGGTGACGGGGGACATTTTTCCAGAACGCGGACAGGAGCAAAAGCCACACAATAAACAAAACCCATTTTTAAAGCCCGGGTACATTATTTAATATTCTTTTTTTTTTATGTCAAACAAAAATTTTTCTTTTTTTTAAAAAATTTTTTGAGATCGGGCACTACCCAAAAAGTGTCTCAGATAAAAATTGGCCCTCTCTCTCCCCAAACAAAACAAATTTTTAGACCACTGCCCCCTAAACAGAATAAGCATTTTTGGTTTGGGTTTAAACCCCAGTGACAATAATTTTTGAATGTCATTTTCCGCCCTTCCCCAGAGAAATAAGTAGAAATGCTGGGTTTTTTAAAACAGTCAAATGCCCCCAAATAACTAATTTTTTATAAAGAACTGTACACATGATACTTTTTTAAAAATCAATATAAAAATTTTTTTAAAAAAAAAAAACCAGTTTGAGTCTGTATGTAAAAATTTCCCTTTGAATTTAAGCAGATGTTTTGTCCGGGGCCCTGGTACCCCAAAAAAGCATCTTAAGGCAAATTTCATCTTTAGAACCCTTCTTTGGAGCTTTGTTAAAATCTTGAACTTTTTCCCCAAAACCCTGTTATTAACTTTGCACTTAAAAAAGTCATATTCAAACCCTGCCTCAGACCACTTGTAGAAAAAGCCAAGTGCGTCGATAGAGGTTTTTTTTCCCTCCCGCGCCCACTTTTTACACAGAAGATCTCCCCTAAACATAAAACCAGGGTTTTAAATTCCGTCTCTTTTTGCCCGGGCAGAAAAATTCAAAACAAATTTGGATTTCAAATAAAAAGTTGCAAATTTTTTGGCAATTGATGCAAACAAGCGAGTAAAAAATGATGCTTATTTCCCAAATTGATTAGTTTAAAATTTGACAGTTTAAATTTTTATTTAACAGAATAACAAAACGATTTGAGGTAGGAAGGGCTTCTGTTCCCAAAGGGAACCTGCTGAATGGGCAAATGGGATGGGGCCCAATTCAATAAAAATCAAATATTAAAATAGGTTTAAAAATTTATTAGGAAAATGCTTTTTTCAACAACAGCCAGGTTTTTTTTTTTTTTTAAAACCTGTTCCCTTTAATCTCTCTCCCCTCTCTCTCTCTCCCCTCTCTCCCCTCCCTCCTCTCTCTAACAACCACTCACACACACACCACACACCACCCCACACACAAAAACCACAAAACACCCCCAACCGCTGCCCTAAAAACCTCTGATGACCCGCTATGAAAAGGCAACTAAACATTTACTCCTGAGAGCTAAACCTTTTTAAACCTCTAAAAAACCACTGTGATTATTTTTTTACCCGCGGGGTCATTATAAAATTTTTAAAACCTTAAGAAGATCTCCCTTAAAATGGCCAGTACTTTTAATAACCCTCCCCCCAGCACACCCAAAAGGGGGACTGGCCCCCCCTCAAGCCTGGTTCCTCTCTAGGTTTTTTTTCCCTTTGGGGTTCCTGCTTTTCTAGGGGGGTTTTTCCTAGCCCCCGGGGCCTTAAACCCCCGAAAGGGCCCCTGTTCGGCCCGAGAGCCTTTTTAAAAGCCAAGGCCCTTCAAATGAAATTGTTTTTCCCAACATGCGCTAAATACAACCTTTAACTTTACCTTTAAAAGGCTTACTAACGACCCCTTTTTCCCCCAACGAAGTTAAAAAGTAAAAAAAAATTAGCTAAAAAAAAAAAGGAAATAGTAACACAATGAAAAAAAAATAACGAGGCATAAGGAAAACCCATACTGGGGCCCAATGTGCAGGGGGTACCAGGTAGTTGAGGTAAAAAACTGCCTATTCAGGGGGACCCATACTGAGCCCAAGGGAAGGGTACCGGGTATTTGAGGTAATAACTAGACTATATCAAGGAGTCCCCTTTACTGAGCCCAAGAAACAGGGTACCGGGAAAGTTGAGGTAAAAATAAAACTATTTACAAGGAGTACCAGTACGGAGTCAATGTCGGGGGTTTACCAGGTATTTTTAGGTAAATTGTACTGTGGGTGGGGGTTAAAAGGGGAAAAGGAAATCAGGATAGAGATAAATCCCCCTCATCCGGGAGTGCACACACAACACTCCCCGACAAAACACACACACAAAACACACAACAAAACACACAAAACAACCGGGGAAGTTGTGTTTGTTTGATAATTTTCAGACTATGAAAAAGGGAAAAAAAATGTTTTAGCCTATGGGTTATAAAAACAACAAAAAAAAAGGGGAAAAATTGGGAGAGGAGAAATGACTAAGACAGTGTTGTTTAAAACTCCCCTGAAAATGACCCATGATTTTATTCTTCCCTTTTTTAAATAAAAAGTCTCCCTCTCTAAACAGTATAGGTAGATGCTAAAATCCCCCACTTTTCAGGGACACACAGTTTGGGTACAGGGGAGGCTGGCCCTCCCCCGCTTAAATTGGGCTTCAACACAAAGAGACAAATTTTAACGCTCTCATCACTCGGGAGCTCAGATGGCGAAAAAGGGGGTTTTCATTCCAAAACGTTTATATAAAATTTTTCAGAAATTTTTGGGGGTAAATTTAGCTTTTTTGTTTAAAAATTTTTAAAACCACTACAAGGCTTTAAAAAAGGCGTCAAAAGGGTGTTATTTCCACTTTAAAATGCCCGCCCTTGATTTTCCCCTGATGAAAAATGTATCAACCCAAAAACAAAAATACCCTTTAATTTAAATCCAATAAAAATGCACATTTGCTATTGCGGGCCAGGATTTTTTTCCCTGCTGTGAGAAATGGGTCAAATAAAGATATGGCATCTGTAAATCCCTTTCATTTTAAAGGTAGCTGGGGTTGAGACACCAGTATCACAGTAAAAATATCCAGGATACAAAACAAACTTTTCCAGCAAAACAAGGTTTTTTAAACACATCTCAAACCTAAAATATTTTTACATTAAAGGGTACCCTTTAAGTAATCTTTTTCTGATGAAAAAACACAAATGTGTTTTTCTTTCCCCTAATAGCATTTTGGGAATTAAATTCTTAAAAAAATTTTTTTCACTCCCCTCTTATTTTTGGTGTCTTTGTCCCCCAAAGAGACTCATTTAGGGGCAGGGCCCCCTCCTCTCTTCCCCGGGGAAAAATCTTTTTTAGGGGCAGGGCCCCCCCCTTCCCCCCTCTCCCCCGAGGGGACTCATTTTAGACCCCCTGACCCCTAAACCCAAAATGCAGCATGTTGGTTGGGTGGGAACACGTGACAACTCATTCTAGAATGTCATTGTTCTCTTTTTATTCATGATCTCTCAAAAATAAAACAGTTTACTAATAGATACATTTCCAAAAAAAGTCAGGGGATTTTTAAAGCAATTACTTTTTCTAGCCCAATGCCCCCTCAAAAAACCCCCCCAACAAGGGTGAAAACCCAGGGCCCAAAACATAGCCCCTGATAGCCTGGGCAAAATTTTGGCAAAATTAAAAAACTGAAAAAGATTTAGGAAACTTGCTTAGTTCAAAATTGCAGATTTTTATTTAAAATGAACAGCAAGACGTGTTGAGGGAGGAAGTGCTTCTGTTTCCCAGTAGCCCCGCTGGAAAGGCTACTGGGATGGGGGCGTAATTTCAATTTATATTAAATTTAAAAACATGGTATTAAAATAAATTTGGTCCAGGTTTTCAAAACAGCCCGGTAATTTTTAACCTGTAATCCTAATCTGTGACTGTTACTCAATCTATGCATTTCTAAAATTGATCAGCAAGTGCAAATAGAACTGTGACACATGAGACACTTGACTAATTCCAATTGAATGAAACTTAACCCGCCCATTAATAATTACATAAACACAAGGCTACAACAACAATAACTGAAGTAATAGGCTTTAGATTAGTATTCAGAAATACTTAGAAATACTCACCTTATTTTTTAGTTCTCTCCATATCTCTTGTTTTATGCTCTTGTACTCGTTCTCAAAATGTGGATCCTGTACCAAAGGAACACATTTTACTTTCCTGTTTCATTTTCAGCCTCTCCCCCTCCCTTATAATAAAGTGGTTTATTGGTATCTTCCACTAGATGGCAGTAAACACATGCTGTAACTAGACTCTACAATAGTAAGTGTTCTGGATTTCTTGGTCATCGTGCAGATCCTGGGAAGTGGTCTCAGAGGAGGAGTGCTGACCACTAGGATCAGGTACCCCTGTCCATGTAAAATCTTATTCATTATGATTGTTTTGTTCTCATGATGCTTATATTCATTACCTGGCCGGACCATGTAGCTGTATTGAAATCACCTTGGTTTTATAACCTTCTTTGTTGCTCAGTGGTACTTCAATTGGCCGACCATGCCCAATTCTTTCAAACAGTAATGCTCCAGCAATCCACTCAGAGCTCTATGCATCTAATGCCATGCCTCAAATACTGGCAGCAGGTGTTAAGCAAGTCCAATCTTCATCCACATGTATTTGCTTATTGTTAAGATTGAAACCTGAGGGGATCAACTGTAGTGTGTCAATACACCACCAGCATCAAAATGTTCTGAGGTCCTCAACAATTGTATTATGACCGTAGCTGCGGATGCAGTGTCTGTTCCCTGATTCTTCAAACTAAAAAGACAGATATTGAATTTTGAGACCTTCAATTAGCTGCCTCAAATGTCTGATCTCTGTGGCTTGGAAACATAGTCAAGCCTCTGGCAGACTCTCTACATCACTCATGTCATCTTCAATGGGATCAGTCCCAGTCTCAATCATCATGATGGGGGGGGCAATTCTCAGCTAAGTTGCGCGCTTGAAAGCTCTGTGGTTTTGTGAGATGTTGTGCCTGCTAGGTTCGAAAACATCTATTTCGGTTCCCACAACCCATGATGTCTCACAGGTAATTAGAAAAATGTGGTTTTCATGCTGGTGATGAGAGGCCAATATGGTGTGAGACGTTCCTGGACACAGAGAAAGTAGTTGACGTTGGCATTCTTCAGAATGATTGTGAACCTTGGAATGATGGGATGGAATCATGGAGATCATTGGTACTCAGCCCACTTGCAGACATCATCAAAGGGGACCAGTCTTGCCACAGCCAACACTCAAATTAAAGTTTTCGACACATAGCACGCAAAAGTGAGAAAAAAATGTGTCTTTCCAGGACAACCACCTTCCTGCTCATTTTGTATTTATGGTTGGTCCATAAAGAAGCAGAGGCTTTGTCAGGCAAGGTCAGGATGTCGGTCTCTTATTTATCTGACGCCATACTTTCCTGAGTATGGGACATTATGGATTCTGCCAGTCCCAAATGCAAGTGTTGGTACTCAAGATTAATATTGATGCCCTCAAACGGGGGCAGTAAGTTTCTTCTTCCATGTCAACCCAAATTGGCCTATTAGAGTTCTCAATAAAGAGCGCCGAATCTGGGCCCGTTATAAAGGTCTTGCCTTGATGAAGTACCATGTTTAGGGAGCTTAAGTTCCTCCCTTTCTAATTCTTTACCTGTAATCCTAGCTTGGTTCATCCGGGCCCTTTTTAATAGTCCAAATGAACTCATTTTCGTCTATGGGATTAAAAGGTTGTAGGCAGGGTATATGGACAGTGGAAACATGCTGATGATGTAATTCAGTCTAGGAGCTTACCATCTTCATAACATGTGGCCTAAACACACAATGAGATTTGTAGCTTGTACCAGGTTCTTCAACTGGAGTTGAATTTTGTTCAAACAACACTGTATTGATTCATTGATTGAACTGCAAATCTATTCGATCAACATTCACGTTAGTATTGGGAAAAGACTAAAGGACTTACACAGAACACAACTATATATCACCACTTCAAATACATCCAAAGACTTTATAGAGGCTAATCCTGTAGTAGATCCATAGTGAGCTCTTAAAACATTGTCTTGCTTTGGTACTGAAATTACAGAGGGACAGAACAATCCGCCCACAATACAACAACATGAAAAGACCATCACATTAGACACAAACACAACATAAAACAACATGAGTATTCAATATCAAATGCATCCTAACCTAATCTGATTCTGCTTATGTATTATTCTTTTTGTCAAGTTCGAACCCATAATCTACATTGGTCATCTTTAAAGTCCTTTCGTGTGTGCGTGTGTAGGGGGGTGTGTGTGTGTGGTGTGGCTGTTACTGTTCGTGGTGGTTGATACATTTCTCCTATCAGAGCTCACAGCTTTCAAACTTTCACCACTTAACTGGACAGGGGAAGGATCAGACAGGTACGAAAGGGCAGGAGGAGGATGGAAGGAGATGGTGAGAAAGTATATCATGGGGTTAAATGACAGACAATCTACAATATTGAGTCCTAGCTAGCTAAAAGTTAGACAGAACGGTTACAGTAACTTATAACTAGCTAGCTACTGTAGCTAACGTTAGCTTAAATACGTACCAACCATTTTTACACAAATTACCAAGCTAACATTACAGGCTTAGATGATGAAAAACCAAGAAGTACAGTACATGATGTATGTTTTTTAGTAATTTGATAGTAGTTTGATGAATTATTCATCTTAGCTAGCGAATAGATACTAAGGTTCAATCACCTTTCACGTCAATCCGATGCAAGTCATCTCTTACTGGTCCGGTCTCTCCAACCCATCAGCGCCGCTTCCCGCTTCCAGTTATCTTTGCACCAACCCGTCTCAATTTGAATTCTGCGCTCGAGCGCGTGTACTCACGAGGGACGCTTGCTGGGCGCCAAAACTACACCCCTCTTTTGAAAAGGCTTCGTCAAAGAACCCATGAAGTCTACAAACGGCTTCAACAACGAGCTGATGCAGAGTATAGGCTTGGAAATTAATCTTAAGGTTATAGTTTTAACCCTTATATTATCCTAAAGGATCCTACAGGAAGCTTTTTCTTTTAAGAGTGTAGTTCACGTTTACTCCTTATCTGCAAAACCATGCCTTCCGGAGTGCTAATAGGGGTGGGCCGCCACATAATTTCGTGTAAAAGTCTACCATGACAACAACTCATCCCATTGACTATATCCAGTATAGTTTCTATTTGTTCTAGTTACTGCATCCACCACATAACAGTTACGCTGCTAACCAATTAAGGCATAAGACATAAGTATATAGCATTTGAAAATGCAGACAAAAATTGGCTTGAAACTTGTCGTATAATAACATTTTGAAAAACACTTAAAAAGGTATTCTCACACACACTTAACGGGGACAAGCGTCAATACTTCAAAAAAATAATGAATCATAAAATTGTTTGTCCTATGTAGTTGCGTGTCTTTCTTAAATGAAAATTTACTCGTTGTCCAATCAAATCACGGCAATTCTACAGATGGCTTGCGCAACCAAAGAAACCCTTTTTTGATTGGAACATTTCTGTTTATGAGAATAAACAAACCAGGAAAGATAAAATCATAAAAATATATGTTTATTTACTATTTACAATAATTGTATAGCCTAGGTTTAATTTACACTAACAGTAACATATTTACACTACATTGTTTAAATTATTTCAACTTTAATTACTTATATTATTTTCAGTAAAACTCTTATTCTTAGAACAATATATTGTTTTAAACCATTCACACTGCCTAGTTTACACATTATCTTTTATATATATATACACACTACCTTCATTAATAAATATAATATAAATGATCCAATAATAACCCTTATAATCTATATATATATATAATAATATATATATATATCATATAGATTATAGATATATAATATATAAAATATATATATACTATATAATAGTATATATAGCATTTACTATATAGACAACAACACACAACACACACCCACAGCTAAGGTGAAGAAGGTGAGATTGGCTGTTACACCAGCTAAGGAGGAGAAAGGTGAGATTGGCTGTTTACACCAGCTAAGGATGAAGAAGGTGAGCTGGATGTTACACCAGCTAAGGTGAAGAAGTGAGATTGGAGTTACACCAGCTAAGCGAGAAGAAGGTGAGAATTGGCTGTTACACCAGCTAAGAGGAGAAGTGTGAGCTTGGGCTGTTACACCAAGCCTAAGGTGAAGAAGGTGAGCTTGGCTGTTACACCAAGGCTAAGGTGGAAGGAAGTGAGATTGGCTTGACACACCAGCTAAGTGAAAGCAGGTGAGATTGAGCTGTGCACACCAGCTAAGGAGAAGAAGGTGAGCTAGGCTGTTACACCAGCTAAGGAGAGAAGAGGTGAGCTTGGCTGTTACACCAGCTAAGGTGAAGGAAGGTGAGATTGGCTGTTACACCAGCTAAGGAGGAGAGAAGGTGAGAGCTTGGCTGTTACAACAGCTAAGGTGAGAGAAGGTGTTGAGCTTGGCTGTTACACACAGGCTAAGGTGAAGAAAGGATGAGATTGGACTTGAACACCAGCTAAGGGTGAAGAAGGTGAGATTGGGCTGTTACACCAGCCTAGTGAAAAGAGGTGACATTGGCTTGAAACACCAGCTCTAAGGAGAAGAAGGGTGAGATTGGCTGTTTACACCAGCTAAGGAGAAGAAGGTGAGATTGGCTTGTTACACAGCTTAAGGAGAAGAAGGTGAGATTGGCTGTTACACCAGCTAAGGAGAAGAAGGTGAGCTTCGGCTGTTACACCAGCGTAGGGAGAAGAAAGGTGAGCACGATGGCTGTTACTACCAAGACTAAGCGAGAAGAAGGTGAGATTGTCTGTTACACCCAGCTAAGGTGGAAGAAGGTGAGATTGGCTTGAAGCATTTTCAAGCTAAGGTGAAGACAGGTGAGATTGGCTGGCTACACCAGCTAAGGAGGAGAAAGGTGAGATTGTATGGACACCAGCTAAAGGTGAAGAAGGTGAGATTGCTGAAACACCAGCTAGGTGCCAAGAAGGTGAGATTGGCTGTTACACCAGCTAAGGAGAAGAAGGTTGAGATTGCTGGTTACACCAGCTAAGGTGAAGAATGACAGTGTTCTTTTTTTTTGTGTTTTTTCTTTTTTTGCTGAGATTGGCTGCGCTGTTACCACCAGTAAGAGAAAGGTGGAGATTGTGCTGTGAACACCAGCCTAAGGAGAAGAAGGTGAGGAGTGGCTGTTACACCAGCTAAGGAGAAGAGGTGAGATTGGCTGTTACACCAGCTCACGAGAAGGAAGGTGAGATTGCTATTCACACCAGCTATAGGGTGAAGAAGGTGAGACTTGGCTTTTGAACACCAGCTAAGGGTGTGAAGACTGAAGCAGGTGAGATTGGCTGTTACACCCAGCTAATTGTGAAGAAAGGTTGACATTTGGCTTTGAAAACCAGACTAAGAGCGAAGAAGGTGAGGATGGCTGTGTACACCAGACTAAGGAGAGAAAGGTGAGATGGATGTTACATTTTACAGCTAAGGAGAGAGAAGGGAGATTGGCTGTTTACACCAAGACTACGGTGAAGAAGGTGAGAGTGGCTGTTACACAAGCTAAGGGTGAAGAAGTGTGAGATTGGCTTGTGTTTACACAGCTTAAGGAGGAGAAAGCGTGTGAGATTGGCTGTTACACCAAGCTAGAGTGAAGAAATGGTGAGCTTGGCTGTCTACACCAGCTAAGGTGAAGAAGGTGAGGCTTTGGCTGTTACACCAGCTAAGGTTGAAGACGGTTGAGCTATGGATGTTTACACCACTTAAAGGTGAAGAAGGTGAGATTGGCTTGAACACAAGCCTAAGGTGAAGAAGATGAAGAAGGTGAGATTGGCTGTTACACCAGCTAAAGTGAACGAAGGTGACATTGGCGGTACACCAGCTAAGGTAAGAAGGTGACATTGGCTGTTACCACCAGCTAAGGTAGAATGAGGTGAGATGAAGATTGGCTGTTACACCAGTGAATGATGAAGAAGGTGAGATTGGCTGTGTACACCAAGCAAGGTGAAGAAGGTGGACATTGGCTTGAACACCAGCTAAGGTGAAGAATGGTGAGATTGCTGTTACACCAGACTAAGGAGAACGAAGGTGAGATTGGCTGTTACACCAGCTAAAGTGAAGAAGGTGAGATTGGCTGATTACACCAGCTAAGGAGAAGAAAGGAGATTGTCTGTCTACACCAGCTAAGGCGAAGAAAGGTGAGCTTGGCTGTTACAACCAGCTAGGTGAAGAAGGTGAGATGCGCTGTTAACACCAGCCTAAGGTGAAGAAGGTTGAGAATTGGCTGTTACACAAGCTAAGGAGAAGAAGGTGAGATTGGCTTGAAACACCAGCTAAGGAGAAGAAGGGAGATTGGCTGTTTTGCACCAGCTAAGGAGACGAAGGTTGAGATGGGCTGTACACCAGCTAAGGAGAAGAAGGTGAGATTGGCTATATACACCAGTCTAAGGTTGAAGAAGCGTGAGATTAGGCTTGAACACCAGCTAAGGTGAAGAAGGTGAGATTGGCTGTTACACCAGCTAAGGTGAAGAAGGTGACATTGGCTTGAACACCAGCTAAGGAGAAGAAGGTGAGATTGGCTGTTACACCAGCTAAGGAGAAGAAGGTGAGATTGGCTGTTACACCAGCTAAGGAGAAGAAGTGAGATTGGCTGTTACACCAGCCTAAGGTGAAGAAGTGAGATTGGCTGTTACACCAGCTAAGGTGAAGAAGGTGAGATTGGGCTGTTACACCAGCTAAGGAGGAGAAGGTGAGCTTGGCTGTTACACCACAGCTAAGGTGAAGAAGGTGAGCTTGGCTGTTACACCAGCTAAGGTTGAAGAAGGTGAGCTTGGCTGTTACACCAGCCTAAGGTGAAGAAGGGTGAGCTTGGCTGTACACCAGCTAAGGTGAAGAAGGTGAGATTGGCTTGAACACCAGCTAAGGTGAAGAAGGTGAGATGGCTGTTACAACACCAGCTAAGGTGAAAGACTGGTGACCAAGCAGGTGGCTGCGTACACCAGCTACGGTGAGAAGAAGCTGGCCTGACACCAGCTAAGGTGAAGAAGGTGAGCTTGGCTGTTACACCAGCACTAATATCGGAGGAAGAAGGTGAGATTGCGTCGCTGATAACCAGCTAAGGTGAAGAAGGTGAGATTGGCTGTTACACCAGCTAAGGGAAGAAGGTGACATTGGCTGAACACCAGCTAAGGTGAAGAAGGGTGAGATTGGCTGTTACACCAGCTAAGGAGAAGAAGGTGAGATTGGCTGTTACACCAGCTAAAGTGAAAGAAGGTGAGATTGGCTGTTACAACCAGCTAAGGAGAAGAAGGTGAGCTTGTCTTGTTACACCAGCTAAGGAGAAGAAGGTGAGATTGGCTGTTACCACCAGCTAAGGTGAAGGAATGTGAGATTGGCTTTACACCAGCCTAAGGTGAAGAAGGTGAGATTGGCTGTTACACCAGCTAAGGAGAAGAAGGTGAGATTGTCTGTTACACCAGCTAAGGAGAAGAAGGTGAGATTGGCTGTTACACCAGCTAAGGAGAAGAAGGTGAGATTGTCTGTTACACCAGCTAAGGAGAAGACACAGCTACGTGAGATTGTCTGTTACACCAGCTAAGGAGAAGGAAGGTGAGATTGGCTGTACACCAGCTAAGGAGAAGAAGGTGAGATTGGCTGTTACACCAGCTAAGGTGAAGAAGGTGAGATTGGCTGTTACACCAGAGAAGGTGAATTCGAAGCGTAAGGCAAGATTTGGCTGTTACACCAGCTAAGGAGAAGAAGGTGAGATTGGCTGCTACACCAGCTAAGTTTCAGAAGGTGAGTGAAGAAGGAGGTGTGAGATTGGCTGTTACACCAGCTAAGGTGAAGAAGGTGAGATTGGCTGTTACACCAGCTAAACAAGGTGAAGAGAGGTGGAGATTGGCTGTTACACCAGCTAAGGTGAAGAAGGTGAGATTGGCTGTTACACCAGCTAAGGAGAAGAAGGTGAGATTGTCTGTTACACCAGCTAAGGAGAAAAAGGTGAGATTGGGCTGTTACACCAGCTAAGGAGAAGAAGGTGAGATTGTCTGTTACACCAGCTAAGGAGAAGAAGGTGAGATTGTCTGTTACACCAGCAAGGAGAAGAAGGTGAGATTGGCTGTTACACCAGCTAAGGAGAAGAATGGTGAGATTGCTGTTACACCAGCTAAGGTGAAAAGAAGGTGAGATTGGCTGTTACACCAGCTAAGGTGAAGAGGTGAGATTGGCTGTTACATGGCTGGTACCCAGCTAAGGAGAAGAAGGTGAGATTGGCTGTTACACCAGCTAAGGTGAAGAAGGTGAGATTGGCTGTTACACCAGCTAAGGTGAAGGAAGGTGGTGAGATTGGCTGTTACACCAGCTAAGGTGAAGAAGGTGAGATTGGCTGAAAACACCAGCTAAGGTGAAGAAGGTGAGATTGGCTGTTTACACCATCTAAGGTGAAGAAGGTGAGATTGTCTGGAAGACCAACAAAGTCCCCTGTCCCCGAGGTGAAAGAGGACACCTCCAGTCTATGGGTCTGGGTCCCCTTGCCAGGGCCAGATATTACCTGGATTGCCATCAATACCTCCATGCTTTGTTTATGAGGTCACACGTGAAGAAGTACAAAGAGGACATCATCAAGAGGTAAGGTAGTAGGAAGTATGTGATAAGAGTGATTGTTTTTTAGACTTGAGATTATAATTCAGTTGATATGCCATACCATATCTCTACAATGTAGGATCATAGGTTTGTGTGATTTCTATGTACTTTCAGAGAAAGGAGTTAGTTAGTGCAGGAAAAGAGATGGTCCCTTTGTCCCAACCGGTGGAGACAGAGGTCTTTCAGACCTTTTCCTGGAGTGAGACTCTGGCGTGGGGCAGAGGAGAAGGCACCTTTTGATGACCACCTGTTAGAGGGCAACCCTTCCCCAGGCCAGAAACATCAAAAGTAGACCTCATCAAAGGTAGAGAAATCACCACAAGGTGAGGATTAACCCAATATCATGCTCACACTAGATGTCCAATATCAATCAGTTCACAATTGACATGTTGTATATAGTTGTACCGTTTCTACAAGTCAATTAGTAAAGTAAGTACGCCTCTGACATGTAAGCCCTGTCCGAGACAAAAGACAAAACTAAGAGAAGAAACCTTCTGATGTCTCCTCTTTTCAGAGACGACTTTCACGTAAGAAGCCAGGACCTCCATGACAGAGGGACATGGATGGTGCTGTCAATGGCCTTGTTTCACCAGCAGGCAAAAAAAAAATGAAATTTGTACCAACATGCCTGGAGATGGAGCTGTGGAGGGGAGGATGCTGTGAGAAGATATTCTTCACTCTGAACTCCATGGCCATCTGCCTATGTTCTGATGCCACTAGAGGACATGTAACAGGTTGAGGGTCGGCAATGATACCCAGATCATGAAGTGGAAGAACAGGCTGAGGTAAGTGTGAGTCTTAAACACATATGTAAACACAATTTGATTCATTGATTTCATTGATTCAACACAAACAATTCATAATTCTATTATTTCATTGAATTTCTCATCTCAGTCAGGATGCTCTCGAATAGGCTTTGTCGTGCCCCTCTCCACATCTTATACTTTTCTCATATTTTGTGTGTTCTTCTCCATATGGGAATGAATGCTGACAAATAAAATGCTCATATTATTTTATTGATGAAAGTATTCCAACTAAATGAAAGAAGATAGAATGAACTTTTGACCAATGCTAGCTGATAATATTTATTCTTCCCATATGCGTTGTGTTACTACATCTTCTTCAGTATGAGGTCTGGGATGTACACCATGTGATTTTCTTTGCCATATGCCTTTTCAACCAGCTTTTTCTCTTTCTTTCTCCCTCTGTTTCTTTTCGTTATAGTTCTGCCACGTTGTCCAGGTGGGCTTTCACCCTCTCCTTATTCTTCCTCACTTCTTCCTTACTCTCTGCTTTTCTAGCTCTGAGCAGTTCTTTACTTTGTTCTTCTCCAACAAGTCTCTTTCTTTCCTCTCCTTTTTCTCCTGCCCTGCTTTGCCCTGACTCTCTGGGCGCGTTTAGTTTCCATCTGAAAGAGAAAGTCCATACATGGTGGTCAGTGATCTGAAATATATTATTACTCCTTCTCTAGCATTGCAGTCAACTTAATCTGTTGAATCTGATAGTATAACCATTAGGAGGTGACTTATGACCTCCCTGAAACTGTGACTGTTAAATGGAGTACTGTACCTGTGCCTGCTCTTGCTCTCTGAACATCAGGACAGTCTGCATCTGGTACAGCTTTATGTACGCCTCCTTCATCCTCTCCACCACATCCCTTCTCATCTATTGCCCATCTCTCTTTGTCCCTTTGCATTTTCTCAATTTCACTACTCTTTCCTCTCCCGCTCCTCTGTAATCTTCCAGTTCTCCTTCTCCATCTCTCTCTTTTCCATCTCCCATCCCTTCTTCTCTTGTCCATTCAGGCACAGAATCCTCACTCTTTTCTCTTCCAGAGCCTCTATCGCTCTCTCCTTCTCTCTCAGCTCAATTATCCACTCCTCTGCTGCCTGCGTGCTCCTCCTCTTAATCTCCTCCTTCTCCTTCATCCATCTTTCCCCCCCGTGATTCCAAGAGGCTTCGTAGGCCAGCCTGGCCTTGGCCCGTCTCCCCTGTCCTCCTTCAGGGCTACTAGGGTCTGATTCCTCTCCTGGTCTGCTTGTGGCCAAAGCTGTCTCCAAACCATTTCTTATGAGGTTCCATCCATTCCTCTCTCTCACCCTCTCCTTCCCCACCCTTTCATTCTCAGCTAACCAGTCTCTTCTTGTTCTCACTGTCACCTTCCATAACTTGGCCAAGGACATCTTCACCTTTGATATCTTGTCCACCATTGTTTGTTTTGTCGGTCGCTGCGCTTTACTCTCTGTTTTGTCCATCACCTCTCGCTGCCTTCATCTCAGCTGACAGCCTCGTGTTCTCCACACGTCAACTTCCCTATCTTGGCCAAGTGCAGTATGTTTACTGCACCTTCAGCTTTGCCATCTTGAGCTCCATATTTTTCTCTGTCTGACACTGCTCTTTCTCTCTGTTTCTCAAACAACTCTCTCTCCAGCTTCCATTGGTAGCAGTTTACCTCAATAGAAGCCTCAGTCTCCCTTATCTGTCTCAGCAACTCTTCAATTAGCCTTTCTCTTTCTTGCTCTGGTTCCACCCTCACCTTGTTGACTTCCTCCAACACCTCTCTCTGCAGCTTCCACGGGTAGTGGTCTACCTTGTTACAAGTCTCAATCTCTCCTTTCTCATTCTCAGCAGCCCCTCCATTTCTCTTTTGTCTTTCTATCTCTCGTTCCCCCATCATCTTGTTTTGCTTTCTCCATCTCCTCACTTTCAGTCATCTCTTTCTCCCATCTCAATGACTTCTCTCTGCATCAATATGTATGGAGAAACATGTATTCCTTTAATTTTTTTTTATTTTGTGTGATCTTTCCATGTCATTTTCTAAAAACTGTCTGGCCATGCCAGTTTTCCAACTTCAGTTACCTTCAGGCTAACTGGTATAATTTATTAAATGGTAATAAGTATGGTCCTACCTTCACTGATTTCCTTAGAAGTCAAACACTTTTACACATTATTATGTTTCTAACTTCACCTCTCCTCCGCGATGTCTGTCCACTTATGAAGATTTAAAAAGATATACACTTGAGTAGTTATGGTGTGGTGAATGGATATTGCTGGTGTTTTTCTTGGTTTTTGGAACTTGTTGTAGCCAAGTTCTAATTCCAAAATTCTATGGTTGTAGCCTAGCTTAATTGTTGAGTCATAAATGAGATTGAATGTTGCGTTGAATTCTGTATTATGGACAAAAATCTCAGAATTCTGAAGATTTTAGAATTATATTTAAAAATTATTGTTTGTCATACATTCTATATACATCATTCTAGCCCTTGGATGCTCTCTCAGAGTTATACGTCTTATATTCTCAGCCCAAAAGAAATTTGGTATATTTCAAAAATATTCAAAATAAGGATTACTTTGTAAGTATTGGTTGTCATGGTGCCGTTGAGGAAGCCCTAGGCAGAGAGCTCTGTTAATATGTGACCGACCCCCCCCCTAACACACAGCTCAGCTGGTAGAGCACGGTGCTTGTAACGCCAAGGTAGTGGGTTCGATCCCCGGGACCACCCATACACAAAAAAAAAATTATGCACGCACGACTGTAAGTCGCTTTGGATAAAAGCGTCTGATAAATGGCATATTATATTATATTATTATGTGTGTGGTGCATCTGAACCGTTCTCACAGGGCGCAGGATCACGGAAAGAGACAGACAGAGTTACCATGGTTATTATTTACAGGAATAAACTGGCCCAAACTGGTGTGTTACTCTGTGTATTTAAATGTCATATTCACTGTAATCCCAAACAGTTGTACTAGCTCATAAGTAATAAGGTCATAACAGTCAAATGTGGTTATGCAGTTGACCAAACTATAAAGTGTTGAGCTCTGTTGAGATTTATGCCACTTTAATTGAAGAGGGCTCAATATTTTATAGGTAATTGTGTGGGAACGCTCAAAAAGTTTAGGTAGTGTCATGACGTTATCGACGTCATGACGTTCTGGTGGGTGGGTCATCTCTCCCTCAGGAAAGCTGAGTCAGCCATCTTGAATTTGCCTTGATGCGGGGATGTTTGGGCCGCCCGTGTGGATGTGGAACACAGTTTAATTTGTTTTAATTTGTTTGCAATGCGCACTTTTATGCTGCCCGCTTGAAACCACCTCCGTTTTTATCATTAGTCTTATTGCCCTCGTTTTCTTAAGCGCTATCTTATCATCACCTCTGATTTGGTAAGTAACTCTAATGTGTTTTTTGTTGTTTTTTTTTAAAATTGAATTTCGATAGTCTTAAATGTGGAACTGGGAATACATTTGTACAATGTGTACAGTGAATATTTGTTGTAAATAGTTTAAAAATCAAATTAATTGTAACTTTAGAAGTTGTTGAATATTGTGACAAATACGTTACGTTACTTCATCTTACAACGGTTGTAACGTTATCAGCGGGTTTCCTGGATGAACTACATTTCCCATAATGCATGTTTGCCCAGGACATTGACGGTGGAGGATGGTCCATGAGTTTTTCGCTGTTCGCCGGTAATGCAAGTGCGTACTGTGGAGTATACTTATTTCAATAAGTGTCTGCCTACACAGTAAATATTTTACGTTATCGAGCTGTGTGTACGTGTGTGCTAGCGTGAAACGAAACAATGCTAAACAACATAATGTGAGTGTGTTATCATGATGCTAACCAGGCCTGTGTTTGTATTTCTTCCTAGGCTCAAGTGTGTGGTTGTGAGATCATCTCGAAATCCTTTTAACAGTTCAGGTAGGATGTATTATGAAATAGTGTTACTAATAATTGGTTTTGATTTTATGTGTTTCCACAGTCATTCTTCTGCTATTTCTCTAAATGTTTTTATCTCAACTGTGGGGTCAACAGTTGATCACTTGAACCCTTTATTAATACTTTGTTAAATACAAAGAACAACAACAGAAATAGCAGATCTATAAGCACACAACTTTGATGCTTTGCTTGTTAATAACTGACTTGCTTATCTTTTAACATTTTCATTTTTACTATAATTAGTGTACAATGAATGTTTTTTGATAGATTTGGAAACTTTTTATCTATATATTCACATTATTATTTTAAAAATGTTTTTGAATATTAACAAATCATCTTTGTGCGCATGTTGTGGTACAGATATCGGACTACAAAGAGTGCTACAGAGAGCCAGCGTTTCACCATCAGACAGGTGCTAATAGGTGAGTTTTGTAAATTGTGTACTAATAATAAAAATAAAAAAAAGATTTCGCCTTGAGTTATTCACAATGTTTAGATTTTTTTGGCAGCAGAACAGATTTAATCAAATTACTGATGTGTTAACTGGTTGGCATCATTTTGTTTTTTTTTCTTTTGTTTTTTAAAATCTACTTCTGAATAGCCAAAAGTGCAAAACAGGGCTGAAATGGTTTAGACTTTAATCGAAAATATTAAATTGCAGGCTGAAGTTGGCCCAATGGAGTGGAAGTGCAAGTTGTGTTCTGCAACTTCAAAATACCCGGGGACAATTATTTTGGCACTATACTGTACTGCATATCCAATATTCAAGAGTGTCCCCCCTGCCATGTCTCTATGACAGTTGCATTTGTACTTTTCCATCATTCGAAGCGATGAAAGCTCATCTGTCAAGATGTCATAATGATTCATGTAGAGTAGATGCAACTGAAGGAGCATGTGTTTTTTTTTACATGTCCTTTGTGTAACTTCAAGCAGCCATTTTCTGAGGAAATTCTATTGGGTCATTTGAGAAGTAATTTACGAAGTCATGAGATGGTAGCATGCCCATTCAAGAATTGTAATTACAGAACAAATAGCTACTCAGAGTTTAAAATGCACACAAAAGTAGAAACATGGTGGTGATTCAGACTTTGGTGAATGTGTTGTATTGACAGACAATGATAGTGCCCCAGTTGTAGTAGCAGCAGAAAGTCTTGGGGAACACGCTGAAAAGTCACAGTGCAGGGTCTGCGGACACATTTGGTCTTGATGAGGTGAACGGTCAGTGTGACACAGACACTTTAAGAGCCCAGTTGAAGCATAACTTGGCATCGTTATTCTTAAAGATGCAATCTATTCTTCATGTATCTGACATGGCATCTCAGGAGATAGTGGAACATGCGTTGTTTCACTACTGCGTCTCTTCATGCACAGAAGACCTCCACTAAACATAAAATCAACATGTTTTATCTGCCTCTCTGTGACTGCCGATAGCTTCACAACGAAGTTGGACTACAAATACAACGTTGCCAATGTCTTTGCAATTGTTACAAACAAGCGAAGGATAAAAAAGACGCTTGAAATGAAAAGCGAGATGACTGCATTAAAAGATAAATGGCCTATTTGGAGCGGGCATGTCGGGGGAGAGCACCGACAACAGCAGCAGCACTTTCAGAGCAACGCGTCCTAAATCCAGTGAAGGGGACACGTTACTTGATGACGGATCAATATGAGGAGACAGAACTGCTACTGCCGGTGTGATGAGACAACTCTATCCGGTGGAATACGACGATACGAGGACTTCTTTCAGAGAGCGCTCCGTCAACCAGGCCCCCAGTGGGCAGAGCTAGGCATGTTGGACTGGGACACGTTTTAATACCATAACAAGCCTCTCATTTTACAGTGGGTCCACCATGTTCTGTGTAGTCTAGTTACGCTAATATATTTGCAGTTAATTTTGTTTTAGACTTAATCAGTGAAATATGTTTGAGTAGTAAACAGAGAAAACAAACAAGGAGTCCCAGACAGTTCACAATAGAACCATACCAGAGGAGGGCATCGGTTACTAGGCAACCTACATTATTGGGATCATCTGGGCTCGTTGACAAAACAGACCATAAAACGCCTTTACACGCGAAGGTCGCGGTGGGTCTGTGGAA